>BQNB010049953.1:0-41768 GCA_026074375.1 Tanacetum coccineum
TTGATGACAAAACACAAATTTATCGGAAGTAAATTATAAAATTTATAAGTTTTAAATTGGAGTTTTTACTTCCTTCTCCCCCTTTTTGTGGAAACAAAAAGAGCGTCAAAGAAAAACTAACCAACAAAAAACAATATGCAATATAATGTAGTGATGTTTGATGGTTTGACTAAAACGAAACCATGGTTGATTCGAAAAGAATCAAATGCAAATATGAGATAGTCCGACTTGAGTCGAAACTAAAGTTGGTTCAAAGTGATTCAACTCCGATGCTCTCCCTTGACGAGTGCTCCCCCTAAATGGGATCATCAAGGATTCTAAATGAATTGAGAAAGCTATAAGAAAAGGTGTTGGTAATGGAGAAGATGTGCCCCCCCCTACATGAGATAAAACTTGTAAAATATTTGCTATTGCAAGATATTTAAATGGAGAGTTAAAAGAAAGAAAATTAGTGAAGAGATCCTGAGCCGACGGTTCTGTTAATACAAATATTCGCGTAAAAACAATATTTATATTTAATGATCTTCATGTTTTGATAATAACAAATATAATGTCATACTACGTAAAAGTTTACGTAAACAAGTTATTTAGTCGAAAGTTACTTGACGACGACAAATCACTTAAGGTATGAATATGGCATTATTAAACATAGTTAATGATCAAAGAAAAATATTATCATTTGCATAAACCTTTTCTAATCAAATGATTTAAGTTAACACATGATTAATTATAAGCTAGTTATATTAATCATGTAAGACAAAATAAGATTAACCGTAAGAGGAAAAAATCTTTCCAAATCTTTTCAAATCTTCCAAAATCTAGAAAATCTTTCCTTATTGGTGATAAGAACTATTTTCTTCTAAAAGAATATAATAAACTAGTTTTATTAAGTACAAAACAATATTTTGTATAGATTTGGGGTTAATCACAAAATGACAAATGATGTCCCAGCTCCACCCACAGATCCATCAAATATACGGGACGGATCCAGGCTATGGTGGATCTGTGAGTTGCACGGACCAGCTCGTTGGGATAGATTTAAATTTTAAAGGCTTGCCTATAAATAACAACCTTAAGCTTTCATATTAGACAACTCTTGACAAATATTTTTGTTAGCCGTGTTTTAGTAAAGTGATGGTCATTATCAATCCCAAGCCTTGTATATGAAAACGTAGCTTACGAGAATCACTTTTAAGCTAATTGGGCCTAGTTGTCGGGCTTAAAGCCCATTCGTAGTTTGGTCCGGCCCTAAAGTCCCATAAGAAAGCCCACAAGGCTTGTTTGCTCTTTGTACTATAAATACCCTTCACCACATAAGGTGAAGGATGTTGCTTCTCATTTTCTCTTTATAGAAGTTACCATTTTTCTTTCTTTTATTTCTCTCTCTAGTTCTTTCTCTCTCTAGATTTACCTTTTATTTTTGTGTGTTTGATTGTGAAATGATAGCCTAACATATGGTATCAAGAGCCAAGGGGTTTTTGGTGATTGTTTTGTGCGTTTTTTCTTGTTTTTTTGGTTCAAAATATCTTGTTCCAAGAATCTTGATCCGGAAAATTTTTGTGTTAAAAACCTTAAAGTTTATGTTTTTATGCTTCTAATAGGCTTAGAAAGGTAAATTGTGCAAGAAAAATCAAGTAAAAACGTCAAAAAGTATGTCTTTTAAGTGATTCAAAAGTTGATTTTCCGGAAAATTTGAAGACGGAGATTTATACGCTTGAAGACGGAGATTTATACGTGAACAGTTCCAGCGATTTATACGTCTCTTGATCCGGCGATTTATACGTTTTTCTAGATGGAGATTTATACGTTTTCTAGACGGAGATTCATACGTGAACAGTTCCAGTAATTTACACGTCTCTTGATCCGGCGATTTATACATTTTTCTAGACGGAGATTTATACGTTTTCTAGACGGAGATTTATACGTGAACAATTCCAGCGATTTATACGTCTCTTGATCCGGCGATTTATACGTTTTTCTAGACGGAGATTTATACGTTTTCTATACGGAGATTTATACGTGAACAGTTCTAGCGATTTATACGTGAATAGTTCCAGCGACTTATACATGAACAGTTACAACAATTTATACACTTAACTTTTCTAAGACCTAAACAAATCTAATTTTTCACGGTTTCTTCTTGATTTAGTAAAATCCCGAGAAAGAATCACTTATTTTTTTTTTTTTTGTTTTTTTTTTTTTTTTTTTTTTTTTTCTCTCGTCTTTTGTTTTTTTTTTTTTTTTTTTTTTTTTTTTTGTTTATTTCTCGGTTTAATCATAGAATTGTAAAATCCCATGAATTTAGACTTCCTTCTCATAATCACTAATCACTAAAACGATCCTTGCTTATCATTTCACATCACTTTTGCAATGTCGACTCAACAAGACATTTATGCTACTGGTTCTGAAACCCGCCCTCCTATGCTTAACAAAGAGAACTATGTTCCATGGTCATCACATCTTCTCTGTTATGCTAATAGTAGACCAAATGGAAAGTTAATCTACAATTCCATCATAAATGGTCCATATGTCAGACGAATGATTCCTGAACCAGGTGATCAAAACCGTGAAGTTCCTGTGAATGAAACTTTTCATGAGCAGACAGACGATGAACTCACTGATAAGGAACTTAAACAGGTTGAAGTCGATGATCAATCCATTCAGACTATTCTTCTCGGTCTTCCTGAAAAGATCTATGCTGATGTTGACAGCTGTGAAACTGCTCAGGAAATCTGGTTACGGGTTCAACAATTGATGAATGGTTCTGATATTGGAATTCAAGAGAAAAAGGCTAAGTTGTTTAATGAATGGGAAAGGTTTACTTCTACCAATGGGGAATCGATTGAGTCATACTATCATCGTTTCTCAAAGTTAATGAATGATTTCAAAAGAAACAAACATTTTCCAGAAAAAATTGCCAGCAATCTCAAGTTCCTAAACAACTTACAACCAGAATGGAGTCGACATGTTACCATTGTTCATCAAACAAAGGACTTGCATATAGCAGATTATACTCAGTTGTATGATTTCTTGAAATATAATCAAAAGGAGGTAGATGAACTAAGAGCAGAACGACTTGCAAGAACACATGATCCTTTGGCACTAATGGCAAATTCCAACAATCCTTTCAATTATCCAGTGTTTCACCCAGATCAACCATCATCAAGTACCTACATGCAACAACCACGGCCCAACAACAACTATAATCTACAACCATCATTCAACCCGATCTACATGCAACAACCAACGCCAAATCCCGAAGACAACACAAATCCCACAACTGCTATGAACATGGCACTTGTTCTAATGGCTAAGGCATTCAAACTAAACTACTCAACACCAACCATAGAATTTCATTAAACCCACGCAATAGGCAGATTGCACAACCGGGTATGAATATGGGTCCAAATAGACAGATGCAGATGGTTGGATGTAATGGTGGAAATCAGCTTAGACAGTATGCTAGGTAGAATGTCAAGAATCAGAATGGGTATAATGCAATACAGAATGTCAGGAATCAGGTTGTTCAGAATCTGGGTGTTCAGAATGTTGGAAATCAGAATAGGCTTATTGTTGTTCCGGGGATTGCTAATCAGAATCCGAATGGGAATGGTAATGTTGTAGCAGAACAGGGTGAGGGAAATTCAAATGGGAATAATGGGAATCAGATAAGGTGCTACAACTGTCAAGGATTAGGTCATCTTGCTAGGAACTACACAGTCAGACCAAGGAGAAGGGATGATGCTTATCTTCAGACACAGTTGCTGATTGCTCAAAAGGAAAAAGCAGGAATCCAACTCCAAGCTGAAAAGTTTGATTTGATGGCTGCTATAGCAAATCTTGATGAGATTAAGGAAGTCAATGCAAACTGCATTTTGATGGCCAATTTGCAGCAAGCATCGACATCGGGCACTCAGACTGACAACGCTCCCGTCTATGAGTCAAACGGATCAGCTGAGGTACTTCATTATGACAATTGCTATAATAATGATATATTCAATATGTTCACTCAAGAGGAGTAGTATACTGAGCTACTCGAACCCATTCCTAAACCACACCAAGTACAACAGAATGACAGTAATGTTATTCATGCGGTTTTTAGTGTGGAACAAGATGAGGGAACAGTAGAACAACATCCTGCAGCTATTGAGAAAACACGTGTTTATTTTGAATTATTATATAATAATTTGGCAATTAAAGTTGAGAAAGTCAACTCGATCATTCCCAAAATGAAAGAAACAAATGCCGAATTGACCACTGAGCTTGCTAGATATAAAAATTAAGAAAAGTATTTTAAAATTAATCAAGAAAAATATGACAAACTTGAAAGGTGTTATCAAAAGTCTGTTTATCAAGAACAATGTCTTACTAAAAAGATAAATGCACTTCACTTAAGTTTCGGTAAATAAATAACGACTTTGAATGAGGAAATTGAAAATTTGAATGACTAGCTTTCAAAAGAAAAATCAACTGTTTCTTCTCTTCAAGAAGAAAAGAAGATTTTTAGTGTATGATTTTAAAATACGCGAAGACGAGCTTCTTGATAAACAAATTTAACTTGAGAATAAGATAAAGGAATTAGATAATATTTTGGTCAAAATGGGTCAATCGATTCAAACGATGCACATGGTTTCACCTAAGCCAGACTCGTTTTACCACACCGAATAGAAAATGGCTTTGGGTTATCAAAATCCTTTTTATCTCAAGCAAGCTCAGTAAAAACAACAGAGTTTGTATAATGGCAAAGTTCTATTAGAAAAGCATGATCCTCCTGCTGTATATGATTCGGAGGAGACACTGTAACTTGCTCAAGAGAGTCGCGAAAAAATAAAACAATTAAACAAAGAAATAAAACCAGCAAATATACAAAGATTAATCATCTTTTGGGGGTTTTTGTTTCTCAAACGGCCAAGTCACGTGAAGAGTTGTATTTTCAAATACTTCCAAAATGATCAATGTTTCTAAATCAATTTCTATAGCAAATGAAGAATTTTTGGATGATACTACACTAAGTGTTGCACAAAAATTTCTAAATGAGGTAAAAATTACCATTGTGACTCTTCAATGTGTTGTGAAACCAAAAATGACTTAATATATACATAATTGGTCATCTTCTGTTCACCAAGAGATTCACAAAATTGTAAAAGATGAAATTTTCCATATCGTTAACCAAGTTGACGCTAGAGTGCAAAATTTCGAAATATAATTTTTGAAAGAAGCAGCCAAATTTGTTCGAGACTTCCAATCTCTTGCAAAAGAAGCTGATGAATCTCTTGCTAAACACAAGGCATTGGAATTGGAAATTGAGTGTCTCTTAAGAGCAGTTATCAGTCAAGATATTATGTCTATTGTGCAAACTCCTACTGTTGTTGATACATCCTATCTCCAGACTGAGCTTGACCGTACGAAAGAACAATTTGAAAATTGTTTCGTTAAAAAGAGAATGAATATTCTAAACTTTGGAATGATTGGTAAAAAATGCGAAGAATGCAAATACGACAAAATTTCGTACGATAAAGCTTATAATGACATGCAACAAAAAAATCGAACGATTGCAAGCTCAGGTGGGAGGTCTCAAGGGTAAAAGTAAGGATACTTCGTCTATATCAAATACCCTTGATCCTTTGTCTCAAAAACTAGAGGATGAGAACGTGAAACTATAGTTTCAGATTAATAATTATGCAAAAGAAAATGCTCATCTTAAGGTTGCCTAGAAGAGCCTCTTTGACTCTATCAATGTGACTCAGACTCAAACCAAAAAAATAATTGACTCTTTGCAAAACAAATTACATGACACGATTTATGAAAATGCTAAGTTAAGAGCTCAGTTATTTGATAAGGTTTCTGAACAAAAGGACACCACCAAAGGTACGAGTGCGAATACTAAGTTTGCAAATCAAAAAAACTTGGAGTTATTGTTTTTGCAACCTCCTAGAAACCATTTTGTTGTTCGACCACCAAATGTGTTTCAATCGGAACGACCAAAACGGGTTCCTCCCAAGGTTGGTATGTCAAATGATTTGTCAAACCCAGTCACTTCAAACTCAGTACCTACCACCAGAGAATCAAAAGTTGTGGAAAATGATAAAGTGATTACCCCTGGAATGTTTAGGATTGATCCCTGTACGACCTCTAGGGAAGACAACTTTGTGCCTAACAAACATGTAAAAGCAAGCGTTAGGACAAAACCAATCACTGTGTCACAACCTCATGTTATCACTAAGAAACATGTTAATTCTGACTCAAATGGTTTCTCTTTTACATGAGTAGCAATCACTACTACGACTAGAAGACCACATGCTTGGAGCAATAAGATTGATAGGGTCCCTCTGAGTATAGGAGTAGTTGCAACAAGAATAAAATAGGTTGAAGTATAGAGAACACCTAAGAATTTAATGCTTTACTAAGTTTAAGAAAGTAACATATTGTCTATATGTAATAACGTTAAGCTTGCTATTCAGAATGATAAATCTAAAGTTTTTTATGCTATGTGTAAGCAATGTTTAATTACTGCTAATCATGATGTCTGTGTGCTTTATTATGTGAATGGCATGAATTCTCGTGGTAAGAAATGAAAGGAAAATGTTTTAAATAGTGCAAATCAAACGAAACATAAGCCACAGGTCAAGAAACCAAAGAAAGTAAGGTCTAAAGAAATACTTGCTTCACCTAAGCCTAGGAAACCTAGAATGTGCCTTAGGTGGTCACCAACTGGAAGAATTTTTGACCTATGTGGAAAAATAATTGAATCCAGTGACTCCGAGTGTAAGTCTGACACCTCTAAGTGTGATGATGCAAATGCTTCTAACCCTCAAGAACCTACATTCAAACGGTTTCCAAATTCCACTTCTTTTCTTGGTAGGTTATCCAAATTTGTTTATGGTGCGTCGACTCGGGTTATTCCAAGCATATGACCGAGAATCAAAAGCTTCTTGTCAATTTCATCTGGAAGTTTTTAGGAACTGTTTGCTTTGGAAATGATCATGTTGCTACAATTCGGGGTTTTGGTGATCTTCAATGGGGAAATATATTGATCAGCAAGGTCTATTTCGTTGAGGGCTTGGGGCACAACCTGTTCTCGGTTGGGCAGTTTTGTGATTTAAATTTAGAGGTCGCTTTCAGAAGAAATACATGTTTAGTTAGAAATCTTGAAGGAGTTGATTTGTTAAAAAGAAATCGCAAAACCAACCTTTACACCATCAATCTCCATGATATGGCCTCTGCATCTCCAATTTGGCTCATGGCGCGTGCTACTTCTACCAAGTCATGGTTATGGCATCAACGTTTATCCCACCTTAATTTTTTCACCATAAATGACCTTGCCAAAAAACTTTGCAGAACAGATCGGTCACCCTAAGGTCTTTCAAAGTTCCATATACCCATAAAGAACATCTTTGCCCCCATTAAGCAAGGAAAAAAGCAAAAGGGCATCTTTACCCACCCAAACTCGTTCCAAATTCTTAAGCAGAGATTTACAAAGACCTTCTTCATATGGATTTGTGTGGTCCAATGAGAATCGCAAGCATAAATGGAAAGCGGTATGTTCAGTTGATTATGTGACGGACTACGCTCGTTACAACTTGGGTTAATCTCTCTGAACAAAGATGAAGCACCAGAGGAGATTAAAACTTTTGTGAAGAAAATTATAGTTCTTCTACAAGCTCCAGTCATTATTGTAAGAACCGATAATGGCACATAATTCAAAAACCAAGTGCTTCAAGAATACTTTAATAGTGTTAGCATCTCCCACCAAGCATCTTCTGTCCGTACCCCTCAACAAAACGGAGTAGTGGAAAGAAGAAACCGCACACTAGTGGAGGCTGCTAGAACAATGTTGATCTTTTCTCGTGCACCATTATTCTTATGGGCTGAAGCAATTGCTACTGCATGCTACACTCAAAACCGCTCCATCATTCACCATCGATTTGAAAAAACACCATACGAGCTTATTAACAGCAGAAAACTAGATATCTCCTTTCTTCATGTATTTTGGGATCTTTGTTATCCCAAGAATGATCATGAAGATATTGGGAAGCTTGGTGCAAAAGGTGATATTGGCTTTTTCATTGGTTATTCTGCTAATTCCTGTGCTTATACAGTTTACAACCGAAGGACAAAGAAAATCATAGAGACCATGAACATGAAATTTGATAAGCTTTCAGCTATGGCTTTTGAACAAAGCAGTTTAAAACCCGGGCTTCAAAGTATGACTTCTGGACAGATCAGTTCAGGACTCGATCTTACGTATGCTCCGTCAACACTAACAACTCAACAACCAACTGAAGGTGAATTGGATTTACTGTTTGAAGCTATGGATGATGATCATATCGGTGATCAACCGTCAGCTACTCCAAGAACTGTTATGGCTGCTCAAGCACCTCAAGTTCTTCAGACTCCAACAGCAACTACAACAACAACAGACATTGCACCGACACCAACAAATTCATCCTCTCAAGCTACACATTTTCCAAACACTTCACAGGATGTTGACGAGCTCGAAACACAACAACATGTTCAGCATCAACCCGCAACAATTACTGACAATGTTCCGAATGCTATGTTCGATGACACTAAATTTGTAAATCCTTTTGCTACTCCATCCACAAGTGCTGCTGAATCATCATCCTCACAATATGCGGATCCATCAAACATGCATACGTTTTACCAACTATACCCTCATGAATATCAATGGACTAAAGATCACCCTCTTGAAAAAGTGATAGGAGAACCCTCACGACTAGTTTTGACAAGAAATCAATTAAGAACAGATGGTGACATGTGCATGTATGCATTAACTGTGAGCACTATGGAACCGAAAAATGTCAAAGAGGCTATGACCGACCCTGCATGGATTGAATCAATGCAAGCAGAACTTCTACATTCAAAGGCTGATGTATGGGGTGTTGAGTTTCTCCTGGAAGCATAAATCCTCTTACTTTGAAATGGTTTATTCAACAAACAAACAAGATGGAAGAAAACATGGTCATACCGAAACAAGACTCATTTCAGGTTGTGAGAAGGTACCGCCAAGATGAAGGTAATAGAATTCGAAGAAACCTTCGCACTCCGGTTGCTAGAATGGAAAGCTATCAATATTATTGGCATATGGTTGCAGTACACAAATCGTTCATGGTGTTTCAAATGGACGTGAAAACTGCATTCTTGCATGGTACACTAAAAGAAGACGTGTACATGTGTCAACCTGAAGGTTTCATCGATGCTGATCATCCAAGCCATATCTACAAGTTAAAGAAGGCACTATATGGGTTAAAGCAAGCACCAAGGGAATGGTACGACGAATTGTCAACATTTCTCCTACAGAATCAATTCTTCAAAGGCAGCATTGATCTGACATTATTTATAAGACTCTTTAACGATGACATCTTATGGATACGGTCTAGTATGTGAATGATATTAACTTTGGTTCTACATACCCCTAGCAAACACCCAAACTATTTTATGACCTCATGAAAAGCCGCTTTGAAATGTCGATGATGGGGGAAATGACATTTTTCCTTGGTTTACAAGTTAACCAATCCCTATGTAGCATCTTTATAAATCAGTTCAACTACGTGTTAAAAATCCTTAAAATATGAATGGAATACTTGTGATCGTTGAACACCAATGGAGATTAAAGATAAGCTGACCTAGATTCAAAATGGGTCTCCATCGATGCAACAAAATATCATAGCATGATTGTTTTTTCCCTCTAATTTCATACGTCTAGTAGACCAGACATTTAAAATGCTACAATGTTTATGGCTCGGTACCAAAAAGCCTAAGCAACCGAAAAACACCTTTAAGAGTTTAAAAGGATCTTTCGTTATCTCCAGAGGAACCGGTAAACGGGTCTCTGGTATACGTAGTGATTCTGGGCTTTGAACTAACCAGATTTTAGATGCTGATTATGCGGGATGTAAAGACACCTTCAAGAGTACTTCTGGTGGAGCTCAATTCTTAGGAGAAAAGCTGGTTAGCTGGTCCTCAAAGAAACAAGACTGTATGGCGCTTTCAATTGCTGAAGCAGAATATGTGTCTCTATTAGCTTGTTGTGCCCAATCCTTATGGATTCAGACACATTAACGGACTATTGCTTTCTACTTCAGACAAGATTTCCAAATCTATCACTACAAGAAAAGGTGTTTTTTAGGTACCCGGTTTAGTTGGTCCTTTAAAAATGCTTATAGGACCTTAATCTAATAGGATCAATATAAACGAGTCCTCTATGTGAGTGGTTGTGAATAATATCAGGACAATAATTTATGAGAAAGTCCAAAAAAACAAAAACAATTATAAAAACTAATTCTTATCTCATAAAATGTTTCATAAGACACAATGAGGTTCTAAAGATCACATAAAAGAGCTTTACGGTTTCGATTATATTATAACACTTCATTTTGTGTTAGGGTGGGTTACTCATTCACGAGTCCTTAAAGATACTTTCATAGGATGAAAGAGTAATTGCATAAACACGTAAAATCAGATACAAAAAATGATTTCCTAATATATATGTGTGTTGTTAGAACCAAACTTTGATGCCGTAAAAATAATTCCATCATCTAATAAATAGTACCTTTAGTCTAATAAACACGTTCATTTACCACTATTCAAAACAAAAAATGCAAAACAATTAACTAAAACTTAGTTATTGACAAGTAAATATAAGGATGTTACTCGATAAACATGAAAAAAATTCATTTTCTTTATAATAGCATCTAGAATAAAAGTATTCCAAAATTAAACAACAGAAAAGTATAAGCTGATGGTTTTGAGCCATTATGCAGCTATCTACAACAATAAGAAAAAAAGCAAGAACCAAACAAAGAGAAACGACATCTTCGAAGCTAAATTCATCTTATTCCTTGCTTACCTTTCCAGTCACCACACATTCAGGAGCCATGTAACCCAAGTTTCCAGCCAACATTGTTGTCTGTAAGCCTTTCTTATGGACAACTAACTTAGCTAACCCAAAATCACCAAGCTTCAAGTTGAAATTTGAATCTAACATAACATTGCTAGCTTTAATGTATCTATGCAGAACACATTGCTCCCATTCTTCATGTAAATACAACAATGCAGACTCAAGACCATGTGCAATTTTGTACCTTGTGCCCCATGTCAACAAGCTCTTGGCCTTGAAAAGATGTGAAGTGATCACAATCGGTAATCCATGGTCTAATTGCACCAGATTTCTGTGAATCTAAGGATCTTAACTTCCAATTTCCATATATTCGTAAGCAAGCAGGAGTTCTAATTGCACCAGATTTCTGTGTTTCAATTTACTAACGATCTTAACTTCCGATGCGTACTCCTTGATCCTATGTTTCGAACTCTTCGATACCCTTTTCACCGCAACAAACGTTTTGGAATCTTTCAAGAAACCTCTGTAAACACCACCATAACCGCCCTCTCTAAGCTTATCATTTTCTGCAAAATCACCAGTTGCCCGAGCTAATTCATGGTATGTGAATCTTTTCGGCCTGGTACCCATTTCAAATTCATTGTCCATTTCAATATCAAATCCAGTTTCTTCTGCTTCTACTTCCCTTGTTTTCTTCTTCCTCGTCCATAAAAAAGCACAATCACGCCTAGAAAAGTGATCATAATCGGTAATCCAACAACTAATATAATCTTGCTGTTATTTCCTTTGCTATTATTTATATTCACCGGTTCCACTTGAGCAGCACTAACATAATACCCCTTTGCGTCTTTCAAACATAATTCCTCTATGAATTTGGCATAACTCGGACCAGGATCCCGATCTATAAGAACCGAATCCCAAAACTGGTCTTGGTTGGCTGACATCAGAACCCATGTTCTCTCACCATACTTAATTATCCCACACAAAAGCATATGTATTGTGAGGAAGGATACAAGTCTATTGTTCTACGCCAAAAGAGTGATGTAGATAGTTGCAGCTGTTTATACTAAAAGCCCAAGCAAGTGTCATAACCATAATTCATTATCCGCCAATGCAAAAGTAGTGATGGCGTCTGGCCCACCAAGGTGAAGCAGCAGATATGGGGCCCAAAACGCTATCAGCATTAGGACTTCATACTTATTTTTTGTATTATCAGAGCTGCTGAAGTTTCCTTGTCGGTCAACTAGGAGACCAAGGGCTACTATTGCGATCCAGTCTGCCATTAAGTAGGCACACCATATAAATATTCTGATACATCTTTTAGCAATATACTTTCTTTGGTTACCGCTATAAGAAGTTAAATGGCAATTTGCAGTGATAGACTGACTAGTACCAATCCTCTTAGCTCCTATTTGTTCCATTCTTTCCTCACGATATCTGGGAAGACCTCGACCAGTCTCCTTTTATGGTCAACTAGGATTAAACTGCTCCAAACTGTAGAAAAATTCAGGTAAGATCTTTAAACTATAAGTATAGCAAATAATATATTATGTTTTTGTGTTGACTTACTGTTGAGCACCATTATTGATAATTTCTGGGCAGACTGGCTTGGTGAAATTGGTTCCGTATGAATTGGAAGTTAGATGTAAACTCTCAAGTTGACATGTTGGCTTTGATCTTCCCATGGGAAATGGCTTTGGGCCAAAGCCACCCAAATTCGTAAACTAGTAAGTGCTACGTCTACGATCTATGGCTATCATATATTATAAACTCGTGGTTCATAATATCTATCAATTTTTAAGTAATTATAAATACGGTACCACATTATTTTTTCGGAAAGAGATCCAGTCGTTGTTGAAAATCCAAAAATAAACGAAACACTAGGATTGCTCGAAGCAGAATCGTATGTAATCCAAACTTGACAAACTTCCCTGCTAGTTACATTGCTCAGCCATTTTTTAGTCCAAGTTATAGTAAAACATTAAAAGACGACCAAAATTTAGTAAAAAATCATATAAGTCTTATTAAAATTGTAGGACATCACTCGTGATTGCTTTTATCAAAAAAGAAACAAGTATACAATAAAAAATGAAGAGTTGAAAGATATTTCCAACTTAATTTCAATTATAGTAATACTAGTAAATAAGAGAGTTAGTGAAAAGGCATTTAAAAATTATAAACAATAAATGATTAAACACGAAATGGAGACAACATCCTAACCATGAGAGAGGACATCACTGAATGTTTAAGGAATATTAGATACATAAAAATATCAGATTATACTAAGGATTGCAAGGCAATGGAAGTCATTGTTTAAAAGATATAAGAGAAGCAAACAAGTGACATTTCAGAAGTAGTTGGTCTTTCCTCATTTAAAAATTCCCTTTCACTATCGAATCTACCAACTTGTGGGTTTTTCTTTTTGGGGAGGAATGAATTCATATGGCCAGCATTGGAAAACGTTGTGATCGTTGAATGGCCACAAATAACGGTGTTCACTTATGGTCAGTCTACAACTCCAAAGCTTAACTACATAAATACAAGCTTAGGCAAACATAGTGTTGAATGTGGCCTTAACTTTCATGTGACCACCACCTCGTATCAGGTATTGTTTTCATTTTTAGGAAAAAAGAAAAAAACCTTCCCATGTCAGATTCTTTTATAGACTCGAGCCTTGTGTTTATAACTTAATATTTGAACAATGCATAAACTTCTAGTATTAGAGTCAATTAACCTTATTAATATTTGTAATCTTCATCAAAATTACAGAGTAATTATTGAATCTAAAGTCATATGATTAGCAAATATTAACGGTTTGTTATGTATGTGATCCTCTAATAATTATTGCTCATTACCATGAACCATCTACTGACCAATAATCTCCTAAGTGAAACATCAGCCCACCCAATTCCTAATAAGATATTAATTTTTCACCATTAACATGACATAGTTAAGCACAACCCATTGAGGGCTAAAAGAAAACCATATACAGTTTCAACATTTACCCATGTGGCTACAAGGGTTATTTTTTTAACTAAACAAGCTATCACAACTCTAGTAACAAAGACAACTAAATAAGCATAGATTGGGTATATGAACAAAGGAAATTGGCATGTAATGAACAATAATTATTATAGAAATGATGTTACAAGTATATAGATTCGGATTTACATAAACCTTAAATTTGAAAATCAAAACATAATAAATTGACCCATGAACACCTAAAAATTGGTTTTTAAATTGAACACATATACGAATTATAATACCAGTTTCTGAGATAAATACCCTAAAATCGGTAGCGACAGATTGTGAATGGAGATGGCTTTTGGTTTGTGTTGATGTGTTCGACGACTGTTGTGCGGCGATTGGCAAAGATGGGAAACTCAACCATGTGATGGTTTTGTAGTTGGTGATGGGTATAATTTGATTCTGGGGAAAAGGATAGGAATGGTGGAAGAAAAAAAAAATAGAGGGAGTTAAAAATAGGATTTTATTTTGGGGGAAAAAAAAAAAAAAAAGGTTTATTTTTTTTTTATGTGGGATGATAAAATATTTAGGGGGGAAAATAAATTTTGGAGACAACCCATTATCATCAACTAAAAAATTTAAAACATACCGATAATCTTGACACAAATTAATTTTAAAATTGATTAACGATAAAGTTTTATCGCAAATATTATTAGTCTGGTATATAGGGCTGAGCAAAATAGACCGTAGATCGGGTCGGACCGAACATATTTCATTCCGGTCAGCAGTCCATCATTTCTCTCATATTCGGTATTAGGTCTGGTGTTCGGGTGTCTGAGCAAAACCAACCAGAATAGCTGTTTGTTGATAGGGAATGTCAAAGAGGCTATGAACGACCCTGCATGGATTGAATCAATGCAAGAAGAGCTTCTCCAGTTCAAGAGGCTTGATGTATGGGTGTTAGTACCAGCTCTAGATAACATCAAACCCCTCACTTTGAAATGGTTTATCAAGAACAAGCATGATGAAGATAACACGGTCATCCGAAACAAGACTCGTCTGGTTGTGAGAACTGCCAAGAGGAAGGAATAGATTTCGAAGAAACCTTCGCTCCGATTGCTAGAATGGAAGCTATCAGCATATTTTTTGGCATATGTTGCACATAAATCATTCACTGTGTTCCAAATGGACATGAAAACTGCTTTCTTACATGGTACGTTAAAAGAAGACGTGTACGTGTGTCAACCTAAAGGTTTCATCGATGCTGATCATCTAAGCTATGTTTACAAGTTAAAGAAGGCACTATATGGGTTAAAGCAAGCACCAAGAGCATGGTACGATGAATTGTCAACATTTCTCCTACATAATCACTTCTTTAAAGGCACCATTGATCCAACATTGTTTATAAGGCGCTTCGTTGATGACATCCTAGTGTTACAGGTCTATGTTGATGATATTATCTTTGGTTCTACAAACCCTAGGTACACCCAACTATTTTCCGACCTCATGAAAAGCCGCTTTGAAATGTCGATGATAGGGGAAATGATGTTTTTCCTTGGTTTACAAGTTAACCAATCCCCCTGTGGCATCTTCATAAACCAGTCCAACTACATGCTAGAAATCCTTAAAAAATATGGAATGGAAACTTGTGATCTCGTTGGAACTCCAATGGAGATCAAAGATAAACTTGACCTAGATCAAAATAGGACTCTAGTCGATGCAACGAAATATTGTAGCATGATTGGTGCCCTAATGTATCTTACGTCAAGCAGACCGGACATTGTACATGCTACTTGTTTATGTGCTCGGTACCAGGCTAAGCCAACCGAGAAGCACCTCAAAGAGGTTAAAAGGATCTTTCGTTATCTCCGGGGAACCGTCAATATGGGTCTCTGGTATACGAAGGATTCTGGTTTTGAACTAACCGGATTTTCAGATGCTGATTATGCGGGATGTAAAGACACCTTCAAGAATACTTCTAGTGGAACTCAATTTTTAGGTGAAAAGCTGTTAGCTGGTCCTCAAAGAAACAAGACTGTACGGCGCTGTCAACCGCGGAAGCACAATATGTGTCTCTATCTACTTGTTGTGCCCAATTCATTTGGATGCGAACACAGTTAACGGATTATGGCTATCACTTCAACAAGATTCCAATCTATTGTGATTCAAAATTAGCCATAGCCATATCCTGCAACCCGGTCCAACACTTAAGAACAAAATACATCGTTGTTCGCTACCATTTCATAAAGGAACACATGGAAAAGGGTACGATTGAACTGTATTTTGTCAAGACGGATTACCAACTGGCCGACCTCTTCACCAAAGCTCTTCCAGTGGATCGATTCAACTATTTGGTTTTTCGCCTTGGTATGCGCAGCTTGTCTCTAACGGAACTTGAACATCTTGCAAAATCTTGATAATTTTTTGTATATATTTTTTTAGAAAAACAAAATATAAAATTATAAAACCTATCAAAGCAAAATACAAAATCAAAAATTTCAAAAATACCAAAAATAATATTCTCCGACATGTCTCTCGATAATCGATAACATTTACGTACCTAGAAATGTTGATTAATATTGAAACGGGTATATAAATGAAGTTCAAGCAAGAGTTTCTAATGCTTTCAAAACATGTCCTTTCAAATTTTTATCTACAACTTCTAAGTAAATGTTAGCTTAGGACTCGGTCTCCAAAGAAAGGAAAATGTGCATGTATGTCCATTTATCCTACACAACGGGAAGTTCATATCTTCTCGATCTTGAGCAATGTCATATAAACATTCAAAGTTTTGAATGCTCAAGAGAGGCACTAAGGAAATGATAATAAATAAGATACATCTGACATCATTTTCTGTTGAGCACAATTTTTCAAGATATATTCAAAAAGAAAAATTTTCAAATTCTTTCAAAATTGTATGCTCAACAAACTCCTACTCCAAGTTTTCACTCTATTCTATAATTGAGGGGGAGTATCATAATTAGTTCATTCTGCATGTACTCTTGTTCTTCCAAGACTTAGGTAGACTCATATGAATGGACATTAACTTGTTTTTAATTCACTAAAATTCAAAAATTGTCAACACATATGCAATTTTTGAGGGGGAGAATAGTGATTAAAATGTGATTAATATGAATTAATAACGGATACGATCTTCAATCTATAAGTGCATTCCCAAAGCTTGCATGTGCAAAACTCTTTCATAATATGGTGCATATGTGTAAGGGGAGCTTTTTGGTAACTCTGGAAACACTGAATGTGTCTTAAATGATTTCTCAGACACGTTGTGTAATACCCCCATCCAACGTACATTGGATTGCGCAGCGGAATTAGCAATTGGATGTTACTAAATAGCACCATTTACCAAGATAATAGAAAATGACCCATATGAGACGTTTAGCAAACATGTGTTCCATTATTAATCAGAGTTAAAATGCATTAGGTCCCTACAGAATCGCAACCACAACCATTACATCGTTTGAAAAACTATTGTTTCAAAATAAAGACATTGTTTTAGAACAACATAAGACATTATTTTTGAAAGACCGGAACACACAAGTAGTCTTTCACCAAATCTATCACACGCACGACACCTCCACGCCAATGTTGCCTTCATCCTTGGTTACCTGGGATAAAACATGTTTAAAACATCAACAACAATGTTGAGTGAAATTCATAGAGTTTAAAATAATTAATAAGCAATAAACTTTAAACACATAATTAGTTCTCGGGAAAACAATGCAACGAATGCAATGTATAGCATCTTCTTTTCTTTCACACAATAAGCTCATGACACCGAACATTAACAGTACATATGGTATTTCATATGTTAAAGTGCCCCAAAACAAGGTATTATTGTCATATACCTACTACTTTCTAAATACAAAATGTCCGTTTGACATGGTGGTCACAATTGATTCAGACCTCGGACAGGGCTGTCAAACCCAATAGATCTATTTAATGCATTAGCGTTCACCTTACAAGGAAATTAACGGTTCATGAAATAAGGGAATTTGACAATAGCTACTTATGCTGAAACAATCTCATAATCAGGTCCAGCATACCATAAAATCATATGTGTTCGATTTTATAAAACAAACTTGCATCCCCCTCGCGGGTTTAAAAACATTTAAAACACTTAAAAGCAAGGCTATGAACTCACCTTAAGCAAAAGATCCAAATCATTCAAATCAACAAGCGCAAATAGCTTCACGTCCTAACCACGACCTATGCAATACATATATAGCGGTACGTGACTAAAAGTATATTAAATCATATAATACATACTTGCTTGTATATATATATTAATATTACGTACATACAATCATATACTACAATCTCCAAGTGCGACGCAAAACATTTCACTTTGACGCACTTAACAATATTGCAACATTTTCCATAAAGTTTTCATTTTTAGAAAGTTACCGAAAGTAAGGATAATATAATCCGAACTTTATATCTCATTACCAATTAACTAACATTACAAACCCTTTGCTCATTATAGACTTTATTCAAAAGTTTACGCAAGTTTGACTTTCAAAAGTCAAACTTCGTAGTTGACTTTTTACCCCAAAAATACCCAAACTTGACTCGGCCGTAAAACGTTCGTTATTAAGAGTTACGTGACGATCCACCTAGCGAAACGGAGCTTAAGGCGAACACTATCACTTGACATTATCAAAAATAACTTTCAAAAATTTCTCGACTCGCTACGGTCAAGTCAAACTTTCTGGTCAAACATGGTCAACCCAAAACCTATGAAAATGACATTTTTGACATAATCCGACTATCAAAATACGCTTAACTAGTCTATATAATTATACCAAAACCATCAAACTTTGGTCAATAACTAAACACATTTTCAATATTTTCCGCACTTGAATCATCTAGCAATAATCATAATACACGCAATATATCACTTTAATCAAACAAGAAACATAACTAGAAGCTTACAATGCTATCAAGAAAATCAAACTATGGTTTCCCATTGGTTCTTGAATTCGGACGCAACCCAACAAACCAAACCAAACCCTTTTTCAATCAACCAACACTAAAATAACAACAATCTAACTAATCTAAACACCTCCTTATACACGAAAACACCAAGAACCAACCAAAAATTCAACTTCTTCAATTCTTATTGCATGTGAGGTTTTTATAGTGGGTTTTGTAGCTCTTGAAACAAGGATTAAGAATATATAATTTGATTGTATTGCATGTCAGAAAATAAGCCGGAAAATGGGGTGTTTGTGGTGGTGTCCGATCGAAGAGAGCAAGAGAGGAAAGGGAGTGAAATAATTTTTGTAAAAATGTTATAAGTGAATATGGTGGGGTATTTATAGAAAGAAACTTTGGAATTTTGGCAATTTAGGTCCCTCCTTCTTATAACTCCTTCAAAGTTAATTCAAAATATTTATTTTGTTAGTAAAATTGGCCATAAACTCGGGTCACACCACGTTAATAAATATTTTAAATCTGTCTCACTAATTTTATTTTAAAATGTTTAATAAAACGTTAAACCTCGTAAAACACGTCCTTTAAATACGGTTTTTACAAAAACTCGGGGAAACACCATAAAATACAAAAATATGATATTCACGCTCTCGGAGCAACAATATAAATTTTTCTGACTTTCTTAGACGCTAAAAACAAATAGAAACTCAATCACGGATTGAAATTACCCTATAAATGGCAATTCTCATCAAACCTTATATAGTATAAACGACTATAATTATTTACTTAGCAAAAATAATTATCTTAGCTCGGAATAAACGTTGACCTGAAACTCGGGTTGTTACATTCTCCCCTCCTTTAGGGAGCGCCATCCCGAGGCTCAACTCGACTTATTCGCTTTTCTTCACTTCGTCCTTACTTGTAAAGAGATGAGGGTACTTTTTCTTAATCTGTTCCTCACGTTCCCAAGTAAATTCTAGACCTCTTTGCGAATTCCAACAAACTTTAACTATAGGTATCCTACTTTGCTCAAGTCACTTTACCTCTCTATGAACAACTTCCATTGGCTCTTCAATCATATGCAACTTATCATCAAGTTGAATCTCATCCATCGGAACAACAATATCGCCTTCCGCTAGACATTTCTTAGGATTCGAAACATGAAAAGTACTATGAATCCCTTTCAACTCTTCAGGTAACTCCAACGTATAAGCTACAGGACCAACTCTAGCTAAAATCTTGAATGGACCAATGTAACGTAGACTTAACTTTCCGCGCTTTCCAAAATGCACAATGCCCTTCCATGGTGATACCTTAAGCAGTACCATATCATCGACTTCAAATTCCAGCGGCTTTATTCTCCTATCTGCGTAGCTCTTCTGGCGACTACGGGCGGTCAACATACAACTCTTAATCTGGACAATCTTCTCGGTCGTATCCTGAATCAATTCTAGATCGGTGAGTTGGCTATCCCCAACCTCACTCTAGCATACAGGTGATCTACATTTCCATTCGTACAAAGCTTCATATGGTGCAGCCTTAATACTCGCATGATAACTATTGTCGTATGAGAACTTGACCAATGGTATATGGTGATCCCAACTACTTCCAAAGTCAATCACACAGGCACGCAACATATCTTCCAGCGTTTGTATAGTCCTTTCGCTTTAACCATCCATTTGAGGGTGGTAAGCGATACTCATATCTAAATTCGTCCCTAAGGCGATCTCCAGAATCTAGACGTAAAATGGCTATCTCGATCCAAAATGATCGAAACAGGAACACCATGCCTACATACTATCTCCTTCAAGTAAAGTCGTGTGAGATTTTCCATACTATCCTTTTTCTTCATTGGTAGGAAATTAGCTAATTTGGTCAGTCATTCGACAATAACCCAAATCGTATCATACCCACTTGGCATCCTTGGTAATCCACTCATAAAATCCATAGCAATCATTTCCCACTTCTAAACTGGAATCTCATGTTGTTGCAGCAACCCAGACGGTTTCTGATGCTCCGCTTTAACCTTCGCACAAGTCAGACACTTGCTAACGTACGTGGCAATATCCGCTTTCATATTTGGCCACCAGTACAACAGCTTCAAATCTTGATACATCTTGTCCGATCCCGGATGGATAGAATACTTGGACTTATGCGACTCATGCATAACCAAATCCCTCAATCTACCGAATCGCGGCAACCAAACATGATTTCCAAAACAATGTGTTCCATCAGGGAGAAACTCAAATATTTGCTTAATCAATCTCCCTAATTTCCCTGCCCTTACATTCTTCCTTTTTATCGCTTCCTTCTGAGCTTCATGAATCTACTTCGGTAGATCATTATGAACAGTCATCATCAAAGATCAAACACGTAATGGCTAATTTCTTTCCTTCCGACTTAAGGCGTCAGCCACAACATTCGCTTTTCCAGGATGATACAGTATCTCATAATCATAATTACTTAATAACTCAATCCATCTTCGTTGTCTCAAGTTTAGCTCTTTCTGATTCAAAATATATTGTAGGCTCTTGTGATCGGTGAAAACCACACACTTCATTCCATACAAATAATGTCTCCATAACCTAAGAGCGAAAACAACAGCTCCTAATTCCAAATCATGAGTAGTGTAATTCTCTTCATTGGCTTTCAATTATCTAGAAGCATACGCTATCACCTTCTCTCTTTGCATCAACACGGCTCCATAACCCTTAAGTGACGCATCGCAATACACTACAAAATCTTATGTTCCCTCGGGCAACGCTGAGATTGGTGCACTACACAACTTCCGCTTCAATGTCTGAAAAGCTTCCTCTTCTTCTTTTCCCCACTCGTATTTCTTATCTTTTTGGGTCAGCTTAGTCAGCGGCTTAGAAATCAAAGAAAAACTTACAATAAACCTTCGGTAGTAACCGACCAATCCAAGAAATTGCCTCACCTCCATTGGCGTCGTTAGTGCAGCCCAATTCTTAATGGCTTTGATCTTGGCAGGATCGATATGAACGCCACTACGATCAATCACATGACCAAGAATTTGTACCGAATCTAGCCAAAAATCACACTTTGAAAACTTGGCGTACAATCTCTCTTTCTTATGCAGCTCCAAAATAACCTTCAAATGCTTTCCGTGCTCTTCTTTGTCGTTGGAATAAACCAAAATATCATCGATGAACATAATGACGAACTTATCAAGATATGGCTTGCATACTCGGTTCATCAAGTCCATAAACACAGCAGGCGCATTAGTCAATCTAAATGGCATCACTTGGAACTCAAAGTGATTATACCGAGTTCTAAATGCAGTAATTGGAATGTCTTCTTCTTTAATGCGTAACTGGTGATATCCTTATCGCATATCGATCTTAGAATACACTCTAGAACCTTGCAGTTGGTCAAACAAATCATCGATTCTCGAAAGAGGATAACGATTCTTGACAGTCAACTTGTTCAACTTGCGATAATCTATACACATTCTAAAAGATCCATCTTTCTTTTTCACAAACAACACCGATGTTCCCCACGGTGATGAACTCGGACGAATAAATCCTTTCTCCAGCAGCTCTTGCAATTGTACCGACAACCTTCTCATCTCATACGGTGCCAATCCCATGTGCAGTAGGTGCAGCGCCCTGTACTAGATCAATTTGGAACTCTACTTGTTAGAAATATGAAAAAGTGTCAGTCACTACCAATATAGTTAGTTAGTCGTAGCTCGTAGTAAGTTATAAGTTTAAGTTAGAAAGCTAACCGGGCTCAAGGCCTATGGATAATCCCACTAAAGGCCCTAGCTGGCCATTGTAAGGGATATACAAACCCTCTCTACACATGAAGAGGGTGTTGGTTGTTCATTTGTCACATTTTCACTAAGCTAATATTATCATTTTTCTTTCTCTCTCTAAGTATTCATCCAACCATCTTTCTCTCTCTAAAACTCTAAGTGAATCAATCCGTACTTGTGTTAAGATTATTCTACAATTGGTATCAAGAGCCATGGGGTGTTTGTGAAGGTTTTGTGTGTGGTTCACTAGATTCAAAGTGCAACTTTTCAAAATAGTGTTCGTACTAACTACCCTTCCATCAGCTAACTTTACCTCATAACTAGTTCCTATTTTAACCGAATCGATATTAAGCATGGAACTAAATCTTGTATCCACAAAACTCCTATCGGAACCTGAATCAAATAAAACAAAAGCATAACGGTTATTGAGCAGAAACGTACCAGTAACCACATTTGGACCTTGCGACTCAGTATCCTTAATAGCATAAGCTCGACCACGAACTTCTCTAACTTCCTCTTGCTTAACCTTCCTTGGGCATCGATTCCTAGTATGACCTTGCTCACCACAATCATAACAAGTTAGAATGGGCAGATCATTTGCACCTGTAGCAACATTCTTCTCCTTGTAGTACCTTGCCTTGTGCCAACCCTTTCCACACTTGTGGCACTTGATCGTACATAGACCAACATGGCGAGTAAAACAACGTTCACACAAAGGAAGTGATCTAGAAGACACCTTTCCATCAGTAGGAGCAATAATCATAGCTCGCGTGTTCCCTTGCTTTTGGTTATTCTGCAAAGTTTGGCGTGAGTTGTCCTTATGGTTACTCTTAACACTACTATTCCTACTTTGATAGTTCTCTCACTTTTGCTTCTTTCCTTTCAAAGTTCTTTCATCCCTAGCTTGCGATTTCTGTTCCATTAACTTATGAGCCATACACACAGCTTCGTTCAGGTTGGCAAGCTTAGAAGAAGTGACTTCACCTTTGATGTTATGAGTTAATCCCTGGATGTAAGCATCAACCTTCACTCTTTTTGGCTCAAGCATTCTCGGACACATCAATGCTAACTCATTGAACCTCTGAGTATAAGCCATAATGTTATACTCCTTGACCTTTAAGTTCCATAGTTCATGCTCCATTCTTTGAACTTCTTCTATTGGATAAAACTCTGCAGTCATCAGTTGCTTCATCTTAGTCCAAGGCATTTGGTTCACATTCTCTAAACCTGTTGTTGCAACCTTAGCATTCCACCAAGTCAAAGAAGGTCCTTGCAGTGTTGCAGCATCAAACTTAACCTTCTTGCCCTCTGCACATTCACTGATTCCAAATACACTCTTAGTTTTTGATAAGTGTAAAATACACATATCCGTTAATACCTAAAATAACCCAAAATTAACCCATATATCAGGACCCAAAAATGGCAAAAATATGCTTGTATTTGTGTTTTGTGTGTGCAGGTACGGATATATCAAAAATCACAAGAAAACAGTCAAAAACGGGCAAGCACGGACACGAGAATCAGAAGAGTACAAAAAGAAGCCAAAGAATCAAAGCCGAAGCCAGAAAGTCAAAGACCGCAGTCAAATCCAGTCAACATGGTCAACAGCAGTAAACCACTACAAGACAAAACCTCACAATAATCCAATTCCAGTCCTTCAAGTTTCACAAAAAGCCAAAAATATCCCCTCATCTCTTAATGGGCCATAGAAACCCTTATTGGGCCTTAAAACCTTTTTGGGCCTGAAATACCTTGAATAACCTTACCCGGATCTTATTAAACCCAAAAGCCCAATTAAAAGCCCACTTAGCCTAGCCCATTTCCATTGGAACTAAACCACAAGGACTGAACTTGCAATTTCCTAAAGTTATTTATAACTTTTAATAGAGAAAAGAAAGAGAAGGACTATTTGTGTAATTAACTCAAAGATACAACCGAATTCACTCATTCAGTTAAAAAAAAGGGCGCCATTTTCCTTTTTACTGTTCATCTTCTTCTTCGCGATTTACCATGGGATTAAAAAGGAGAGGGATCTTCCTCAAATTAAGTTTAAGGACGTTATTAAGTACTCAAGTACAATGGCATGGTTATTAAGGTCAAATCAAGAGATTCATTAGCTCACTCTCAATCAAAAGGACACGTCATCAATGGAAGAAGCAGAAAGAGGTGTGGGTTTTGCACTAAATTCACTCACACAACAAGCATAAGTGATCCTCAAACGGATTACCAGCTTGGCAATCCGTGTGAGCTCACTAGTGATCCAACGGCCATAAAGCTTGATCAAATGATTGCAATGATTGGATGGCAGTGATTGAAAGGAGTGTAGAGCAAGGCAAGAGGGACTAGAAGGATCCAAGGCAGGCTATAAATAAGCGCTCAAATCACATGCGACGTACACTGGAAGGCACGTAGCTCTAGGGAAAGGATTTCAGTATTTAGCACTTAATTTACTTTTTTAAGCTAATTTCTCTTTATATCATTGTAAGTTCTCTTGTTGTCAAGTTATGTGTAACAATGTTTTTGTATTTAATGAAGAATACATGTTGATTTAATCTTCTTTTTTATAAGCTCTATTTGTGTTTACAATATAAAGCTCTATTTTTCTTATTAATTGCTCAAGCTAGATCTTATAAGCTACTCAATAAGCTCTTTTAGTCTATAAGCTAAAATTGAGCTCAACTAACCTTAATCTTATCTAAACTACCTTAAAATCAGTTTAAAACCTATTACATTTGCATTTTGAGATTATAAGCTTATAGAAGGGGGATCTATAAAGGAAGGATCCCCATGGATTTATTACCCTAGCTTATTAATAAGCTAGGGAGCTTGTAGCTGCTCTTAATTGAGACCTCTTGTTTAGCTAAGAGGATTGAGTAAGTTTCCTTTATTTTTCCTTTTGTCCTTTAAATTTCTAGGTAGTCAAATGCTTATTAGCTTATAGTTTGCTTATTTGCTTAAGATATCTGCTTATTTGTGTTCATTAATGTTTATTTGTGCTTATTATCTATGTCTCGTCATCTACCTTTAGTTTAAGTACTTAGATCTTCATAGTTTCAATTTCTGTCATTAAAAACTATAAAATCCAAAAATAGTAGAAAATAGTTTAAACCTTAGAATTATTGCTTATTTAGCTGTTTGATTTATGTTTAATAGGTTTGATATAAGCTAGTTAATATCTGGTTTTATGGTTTTAATAGTTAGAATTCATAAATCTTAGCTTAATCATTTCTGTCAAAGTCTGTAAGGGGTGTTTGGTTTTGTTTATGCTATTTTGACTTCAAAAAGTCAAAGTGAAATGTTCAAAAATTTATTTGACGGCATTGAGTTTTGATGTAAGAAAACAGTTGTTAATCAGTTTTTAAAAGTTAGTTTAAAAATATCAAAGTTAATGGCTTATGGTAAGTGTGCTAGCACCAGGGGAGCTTTTTGCTTAGTTTTTTATTGTCTCATTTTGATCCAAGATCTTTTAGCTTCTGATTGTGTCTAAATTGTGTTTAAACACTCAACTTGAGTGTGTCTTAGTGCAGGATTACCCTCAAGGTAATGCACTTTTGGATTTGTCTTTGGTTCAAATACATCTAGTATATACTAGATTTAGTATACTCAGATATGCTGTAGTATATAAGTGTTTTTGAGCTTCATTATAAGCCTGAATTTGTAGGAATTAGGAGTCTAATTTTTAGTATAATATAGTATAGATATAGCTTAATATAGATTAGGGCTTTATTTTCATTTCCAATCTAGTTTACTATAGTACAAAGTTGTTTGAAAGTAGCTTAAACTGCCAAAAATAGTCCTTAGGAATTTTAGAATCTTAATTTGTTAATTTAGCTTATGATTCTAGATTTTATAGCTTATGTAGATAGATTATAAGTAGTTTAATAAGACCTCAAAGTTTTAGAGTCCAGTTTAGCTTTTTAAGGTTTTTAGCTTATTTGAATTTTGTGCTATTTTGCTTATTTCCTGAGTTTGCTTAATTCATGCTTAATTTCAGTAGCTTAAGAGGATTTCTAGCTCTAGTTTCTTTTCTGAATTAGCTTAAGCATTTCATAAGCTCATTAAAACTCCTTTCCTTTTTTATTTTAAGCTTAAAATAAGTTTTTTAGAGCTTAATTAGTAAAAATCAAAGGAAGTAGCTAGTTTCTGTAAACAGCTACTTGATAAGCCTTTTATGAGCTTATTAGTGCTTTTCATACCAAAGTGCTTTTGTTAAAGTTACTCCCACCAGCTTGTTTTACAACTTTGCTCTTTTAAGTTTTTAGTAATAAGCAGTTTTAAATTCTCAAGTGCTTAAAAAGACTAGGCTTGTAGTCGGGCTGGGCTCTCAGGGATCAAAAGTGTAATTTTCAAGTTTAGTTTTTGTCACTATTAGTCCCTGTCCTTTAAACAGTTAGTCCTTGTCAGATTTCTTTTTATTTTTTTATTAAAAATTAGGTTAGTTTTTAATTAATTTAATTAAGCTTTATTAAAAAGTGAAAAATTAGGGCTTTTAATTTTTATAGATTTCTGCACTTTTTCTTTTTATAGTGTAATTTTTATAAAAATTTTAGGATTAATATTTTTATTATTTTTATAATTTTTAAGTTTTTAATTAGTTTAAATCTTTAAAAAATCATATTTAAAAATCTAAAAAGCCAAAAATAGTAATTCTTTTTTCTAAAATTTTCTTTTTACTTATTTTATTTTATAAAAATATAATTTCAATTATTTTCATATTTTTATATTTGTAGGATTTAATTAGTTTTTAATAGATTTTAATTCATAAAAATTTCAAAAATAAACAAAAAAAATATTTTTCTTTTTCCTAAAATTTTCTTTTGTCTAATTCTAGGTTTAGAAAATTAGTTTGCATTTTTAGGACTTAATTTTGATTTACTTGTTTAATTGTCGCGTTTTATTTGTTTCCCGTTTTCCTTTTTAAATTGTTTAATTGCTTTTAATTGTTCAATTTTTTTATTATTGCTTTTATTTGGTAGATATAGATCATCAAATCTTTTATTTTCTTATTCAAATCATAATCCAAGCTTAATCAAAGTTTCAATTGCACTAGTCGTTGGGGAAACGACCCGGGTGATCATATTTGTCCGGTTTAATATACGTATTATATATTATATTATATATATTTTTGAGAGTGAATTTTACCGAAGGTAACTTGGTAATTTTCTTAATTGCTCTTAGGTTTATATTATATTGTGATATATTTTAGGTATATAAAACTGCAATCAGTTTTCTCGAACCATCTTCGTAATTCGACAGCTCCTTCAGTACCATGAAAAGCAGTAGGATTGCACTTCATAAACCCAGCAAAAGTGCACTCACGAACAGCAGGTGCGGCATCTTGACCCCTAACTGGTCCAGACCCTCTAGCATCATTTCCAGCATTCATATGTCTAGCTCACTCAGCAGCGATAGCAGCATCGACACTTTCCTTGATCATTCGACGAATAGCAGCTTGAGTCAAAGATGCAGACCTTGAAGGCATAATTCTGTCATATCACACAGAAAACTATCTAATAAGAATGCTATAACATGATTATTAATAATAGCTTGGGGGTAAAATGACATATCTTTCATCATAACCCTGTCACAAACATCAGTAGTTTTCAATATGATAGTCTATTCATTTTTTCATCTCATTTGTGGGTTTTCATTGTTGCTTGTTTTTCATGAATGTTTTGCAAATCGTTTTCAACCATTTAGTTTATTTTCTATTTCTGGTGGTTTCATGTGTTGTGATTTCACTATTAGTTACCTATACTATTTGTTTCGTTTTCTTCTTTGAATCAAGAGGTGTGCACAGATGAGGTGTGGTTGGGTAGCTGCGCATCGGCATCGGACTTCGATAGCCTTCATTTCGGTCTTTCTTCAAACACAAATCCTCTATGAATCATCTCTTGATAGAACTCATAAGCTCGAACTCTAGTCCAATAGAGATCTCTCTCGACTCGTTCGTTCTACATACGAAGGAATGTATTGCTAAACCTTGCTTTTTTAAGTTCCTTCTTCAATTTCTTACACTCAGATTTTTCTTCAGCATTACCAAGCTTTTCAACCAGCTTTCCCATTGCATTCGTTCCTTACTCCACACTAGAATGCACTTCCTTACCCAAATCCAAAATCAACTTACCATAATACTTGTCCTTTGCTTTTCCTTTCTTTTCGACCAATGCATGCGCCGTCTTGCGACCACATAGTCGTCTTGAAAGAGAAGTCATCCGACCAAAAAGAGAGTTAATGACCCTCCTCATAAGACCAGGCAATAGACCATCACTGTCCTCTCGAAGAAAAGGAGAAGTAGATGATTCACCTACCTCATGGACACTAGCAGGAATAGTCTCATCCTCGTGCTCAATCGTGTTCTCAATCTCAATCACATCCTCAGGTTCTGACTCAGAAGCAGGCGACGGAGGGTTAAGAGGATCCACCTCTTCGTAAGGATATGCCAACTCTGGCTCATTCTTATCTTCCTCGATGTCGACTTCCATATCATCTTCTTCTTCTTGGGGTTCTTCTTCTTCCTCGAATTCTTCCTCTTCCGGGTCCTCGTCTTCATCCTTTAAGCCAGGCTCGTGAACAACAGGAACATCATCGTGTTGATTCGGCTCAACAGCGGGTACATCATCCACATGATCGAGAGGAATTACGTTCACCGTGATAATCTAGAAAATATCATATAATACTTACTAAATAGCGTATCACTTCTTATTCTTATTGGAACACTATTATCAAAATAACAATTCACATAAACACGCAACAAATAAAAATTCACAAATCGTGACATTCTCGTTCAGTATATACCTTAATTATACTTCAAACATATATAATAATAGTTATCATATAATCACATGACATTCTATGCATACGACACATGCATAAATGTAGGGGTGAGCAGAAGAAACTAAAAAAATCGAAACCGAACTGAAAACCGAAAAAACCAAACCGAAAAAACCGACCGAAACTAGAAACCGATGGTTCGGGTTTTAATTTTTCAAAAACCGAACCGAACCGAACCAAACCAGTTTTTTAATAATATACAATTAATATAATATAAATAAATAAATGATAACTAAAAATTTTAAATTCATATTTATTTTATGGATGAAATTATTATAATATATATTATCTTAATGTTTATATATATGTTTGTCGTGTACGTGTGTTTACTTGACAATATATCGTTACATTGACATGAATCATATAATGTGTATTTTCTAATGCATGTGTGTGTCTCTCATTTATATGTGTATAATTGTGAAATTTTGTGTAAACATTATTAGGCTCATATTGACAAAAAAAAATTTTAAAAATAACCAAGTTTCTATGTAAAACAAGTTTATAAATATAAATTAGCAACAACCAAATTTAAACGGTTTGAAACTGAAAAAACCAAAAAACCGAGAAACCAAAAAAACCAAACCGCCAAAAACTGAGCGGTTTCGGTTTTTGGTTTTATAAAAACCGAATATTTCGGTTCGGTTTCGGTTTTAGCCAAAAACTGACCCAAAAACAGATCGTGCACACCCGACATTAAAATGTACCAATACATAACACTTTATGCATCCAATGCGTGCATCAATATACCTATACATAACAATTTATACATATAACACATACATAAATATACCTTTTCTTTCTATATGTAACCAATGGCAACGGGGAGTCTTGGCGTACGTGTAGAAGTGTTATAGTTTAGGTTTTCAAAAAGACTCGACCTAGTTCTCTATAACCTTAGGCTCTGATACCACTCTATAACACCCCCATCCAAAGGACATTGGATTGCACAGCGGAATTTAGCAATTTGGTTGTTACTAAATAGCACCATTCACCAATATAATAGAAAACAACCCAAATGAGACGTTTAGCAAACAAGTGTTCCATTATTAATCAGAGTTAAAAACGCATTTAGGTCCCCACAGAATCGCAACCACAACCATTACAACATTTGAAAAACTATTATTTCAAAATAAAGACATTGTTTAGAACAATTTCAGACATTGTTTTTGAAAGACAAGGAACACACAAGTAGTCTTTCAACAAATCCATCATACGCACGACACCTCCACGTCATCGTTGCCTTCATTCTTAGTTACCTGGGATAAAACATGTTTAAAACGTCAACAACAATGTTGAGTGAAATTCATAGAGTTTAAAATAATCAATAAGTAATAATCTTTGAATACATAATTAGTTAGGGATAAACAATAGCACCCGAATGCAATGTATAACAACTTCTTTTTTTCGCGCATAAGCTCATAACACCGAACGTTAACAATACATATGTCATTTCATATGTCAATGTTCCCCAAAACAAGGTATTATTATCATATACCTACTACTTTCTAAATACAAAATATCTGTTTGACAGGGTGGTCACGAGGATTCAAACCCCGGACAGGGTTGTCAAACCTAATAGATCTATTTAATGCATTAGCGTTCACCTTACAAGGCAATTAACGGTTCATGAAATAAGGGACTTCGACAATAGCTACTTATGCGGAAACAATCTCGTAATCGGGTCCAGCATACCATAAAATCTTATGTGTTCGATTTTTATAAAACTACAAAATGCATTCCTCATTCGGGGTTTAAAAAATAATTTTAAAAGATTTAAATGCGAGGCTATGAACTCACCTTAAGCAAAAGATCCAAATCAATCAAATCAACAAGCGCAAATAGCTTCACGTCCTAACCGCGACCTATATAATACATATATAGCGGTACGTGACTAAAAGTATAATAAATCATATAATACATACCTTTGCTTAGATATATTTAATATTATATATATATATATATATATATTTTTTCTGTCTTTTTATATATATTTAATTTTTCATATTATAATCTTATTTACTTATAATTTTTATATATATTATATATCACAATTACGTTTACCATATAATCATATACTACAATCTCCAAGTGCGACGCAAAACATTTCACTTTGACGCACTAAACAATATTACGACAGTTTTTCATAAAGTTTCTATTTTAAGAAAGTTACCAAAAGTAAGGATAATATAATCCGAACTTCATATTTCGTTATCAATTAACTAACATTACGAACCCTTCGCTCATTATAGACTATATTCTAATGTTTACGCAAGTTTGACATTCAAAAGTCAAACTTTGTAGTTGACTTTTTACCCTCAAAATACCCAAACTTGACTCGGCCGCAAAACGTTTGTTATTAAGAGTTACGTGACGATCCACCTAGCAAAACGTAGCTTAAGGCGAACACTATCACTTGACTTTATCAAAAATAACTTTTAAAAATTTCTCGACTCGCTACGGTTAAAGTCAAACTTTCTGGTCAAACTTTGTCAACCCAAAACTATGGAAAACGACATTTTTGAACATACATCCGACTTTTCAAAACATGGCTTAGCTCTCTATTTAATCATTCCAAAAACATATCATTATTTGGTAATAACCAATACGCTATTAATTAGTTTCTGCACTTGAATCTTATAGCAATAATCATATAACACGCAATATACTCAATTTTAATACAATACAAAAAAATAAAATAGGAGGTCACAATGCTTTCAAGAAAAATCATAACTATGGCTTTCCCTTGTCTATTAACATCAGACGAAACCTAAACCCATGATAACAAACCATTTTGCAATAACCAACTTGATAACTAACAACAAATTCTAGTATACTAAAACCCCTTGCATACACGAAATGCTCAAGAACACACCAAAAATCTAACTTCTTCAAAACTTAGTGCATGTATGATTTTAATAGTGGGTTTTGTAGCTATTGAAACAAGAATTAATAATATGTAATTTGATTGTAATGCAAGTCAGAAAATAAGCCGAAAAAAGTAGTGTTTGTGGTGGCGGTTCGTGGAGCTCATGAACAAGGGAGGAAGAGCTGTTTTTTGTAAAAGTTTTTAAGTTGTACATATGGTCTCCTATTTATAGAATAGTAGTTTGGTACTTTGTCAATTTAGGTCCTTCCTTCTTAAGCCCTTTTTAAAACTAGTGCAAAGCATTTATTTTGTTAATAAAATCGGCCAAAAACTCGGGTCACGCCACGTTAGTAAATATTTTAAATCCGTCCCACTAATTTTACTTTAAAACGTTTAATAAAACGTTTATTCCACGTTATATAAAACACGACTATTTAAACACGATTTTTACAAAAAATCGAGAACGTCATGAATACAAAATAACACAATCTGCTCTCGGAGCAATATATAAATTTTTCTGACTTTTTTATATATGACATATTTTTCCAAGATATTAAGTGTCATTCGTCTATTTTTAAAAGTCATTCTCATAATATTTTTGTGTCAATCAATAAATGAATCCAATTCTTGTTTATCAAAAGTCGATCTAATCTTTCTCCGTAAACATACGTCTTGAGTCTTTTAATTATATAATTTAGATTGTTGTTTTTTAAATAATGATTGCATGTGTCTAGCTTCTAACTTTCTTTCAAAACTGTCATACTTTAGAATAATAAAACCTAGAAGTGCATGTCTAATTCCCCGCTAATGCTTTGCTATATGTATAAGTGCACTTGTCTACTAACTTGGTTTTGTAGCACAACAATATCTTGATTCCTTGGTGCCACAAACAAGGGGGAGCATACACCGAGGGGGAGCACTTGCAAGCGTTTTGCTCATTTAAATTGCATCTAACTTCTTGAGCATCAGTGGTAATTTATTTGATCCATGGATCCGTTAGAGTCAATATATAAGGAATGTAATTATCATGGGGATGCAATAAGCAAGGGGAGCTAGGAGCTATGTGGTTTAATAGCATGGATTTAGTTTAACCATGATGATAAAAGACTTCACTAGGATGATGCAAGCCCACCTTTATAGGAAGATAGGATTGGGGATTGTCAAATACGATGAAGGGTTTATTCATACTCCAAATACTTTACCTCCTCCACTTCAAAATCACCCTAAACCTTAAGGTCATCCTCTCATACCTTCAACTTATATATTTAAAGTACCTACTTTCTTTTCATGCCTTCTTCTCATCTATCACGACATCCTCTAAATTATCCAAGAAATATAAAATCACCTCAACTGTATTTCTCATGTTGTATTCTCATTCCTCCAACCAATATACTTATACCACCTACCTTTTCCTCATTCCTTCAACCTATACACTCAAAGTACATACCTTCTTCTCTTGCCTACCTCTCATCTCTCATGACCTTTTCTAAACTATCCAAGAAACACACAATCACCTTCACTTTTATTTCTCATATCTTCTCCTCGTACCTCAAACCTATATACTCGGAGCACCTACCTTCTTCTCATTCCTCCCGGAGCACGTACCCTCTTATCATGTCTTCTTCTCAAACCTCCAACGTATATGCTCCAACCATTATCTACGTAATATCTTTTTGCTTCGACAAAAGGGGGAGAAGGAAGTGTAAACGAGTAACTTTTAAACTTTACTATGTGTTATAGTTTACATATTTTGTCATCATCAAAAGGGGGAGATTGTTTGTGCAAATATTACAATATTTAATCTATAAGATCTCTTTATGTTTTGATGATGACAAACATGTAACTTGTAATACGTAACGTAAAGTGCGCAAGTTACTCGTAATCACAAATCATCAATGCATACACGTATCAACATCTCTTGACGTCTCAAGTATGCATCAAGACGGACATTGGTTTACACCCGACGTAAATCACATAAGGTATGTACAAACAATATTAAACTTGTAGGATGATCAAAGAAATAAGTTTTTGTCTTAAACTTTATATTTTTATACATACAACAAAACTATTTCTCAAAAATTATTTAGACAAATTATTTTTGAATTATAAAGAAATGTTTTATTTGGTAATTATTTTGAATTTCAAAATCTGGTCATTTCCCCCCTAAAATAAGTGTCACTTTCACCAGACAAGTTTGTCACCACAAAAAGACAAAAACAGGAGCGTCTGTCGGGGCGGTCCCTTAATTCGGTCGGCGGCCCCCTTATGGCCGTTGGGATTCCTGTCTATAAATACTACACTATTTCTGGCAGAAAAATAACATTTTTGCACGAATTTCTTTCAGTTTTTTCTCTCTCTAGATCTTATTAAATCTCTCTAAACCTTTTGTGACACCCGTGATTTGAGCAGGTTAGTCAATCCATTAGAATTAGCTAAGTATTTGTGTATGTTTTATGTGTGATCTATGTGGCTTTGTTTGTGTAATTGTTAATCATTTTGAATTGAGTATTCATCTCAATGATGATGAGGTTTGAGGTTTATGTTGAGAACTTCCTTTTTTGATCACTTATAGTGATAATGGAAATGAGTGGCATTTTGGGTGAGTTATTTTGGTTAATATGTGGATGTCTAAGCATTGGATTAATGTGGGAAGTATGACCTATGAGAAGGGAATGAGTTTTGTAAAATATAAGAGTTTTTAGTGGACTTTCTAAAAATAAAAAGTGAGTTGGTGAAATAAAAAGTTAATTTTAGAAAGTTAGTAAGTTGCGTTTATGCAAAAAGGTTTACCAAATTACTTAGGTATTTATTAGAAAATTATGGTAATAAAATTAATTACAGAATTTGTAACCTAGGATTTCTGTCTGGAATTAGTTAGATTGATGTTAGTATTATAAAGAGAAAATAATTTTTATGTAAATTAAATTATTTATAATTATTATAAGTTAGTTTAAAGTAAAGGTTTTTATAATTAATAAGGTTTCAAAAAATTATCCAAATAGTAGGTTTATTATGTAAATAATAATCTAATAGATAGAATATATATATATATATGTGTGTGTGTGTGTATGTGTTGGAACGACCGGTTGGAAAAAAAAAGAAAAAAAGGAAAGTAAAAGCCCAATTACACTACAACTCTAATTAGGTAATTATCTAGTCAATATATATATTAATAAAACCCTTAGAACAAAATTTTCCTCCCTCCCCTTGTGATCAATCGGCCGAACAAAGCACCAAGAAGAAGGAAAAAAAATTCTTTTCAAGTTTAGGGATTTTGTGTTCTAAGATTTGAAGATTTAAGGTATATACTATAATCCTTTGAGTTAATTATCAGAAAAAAACATGTAATAATTATTATGGTGGATAATTAGGGTTTCATCAAATCTATAATTAATGAAGTAATAACATTTATAAAGACAGGAGTTTAATTAATCATATGGTATATTTGTTAGGGTTTATGATCACGGTAAGAACTTGATTTAGATTAGGGCAGAATTTATGGCTGTGTTGTTCGGCTGTTATCTCGATGATGGTAAAAGATTTTGTCAAGTTTCCGGTGTCTATGAGGTAGCTTAGAGAGTCTAGTTTCCAGAACATCCGGCCTCGAAGGTTTTTAAGGTCGGGAAGTCATTCAAATGTTAGTTACGAGAAAAGTTAACAAAGTAGTAAATTCAGGTCAGATTATGAGGTGTAAAACCCCCACTTAAAATTTGAATTAAAATTATCCAACCTACAGGAGCTTATTTCTATGTGTCTATTAAAAATCCCCTAAAGGAGAGCTTCTGATTTGGAGTCTAATTATGGTTTTTAGGTCCAAACTTTTTAGTGTGCGATCAGATCCGAAACTGAGTAGTTAAAAGTTTGATTTTATTTGGGGCACTTAAGAGTGGAAATAAATTAGTGGAAAAATCATGGGGATAGTAAACTCATGATATTGACCCTGTGATGTTTGGTAAAATTATAGAAAGCTCATAGGTTTGGGTTAGAAAAAAAAAAATTGGTAAACTGACATTAAATATTCTGCGTTTTCGGTAAATTGTTGAACATTGAATAGGTGTATAACATTTGGTTAAGGTTAGGGCATGGGTCATGGTTACCCATGAGGGTATATAAACACCTTATCCCTAACATCAGTCAATATGATTGTTACATGGGCAATAAGCATTGTCTGGTCACGTGTAATACGTGTTTTCGTTTTGATGTTTAGTTTTTTTTCGTCCAAGGAATTTAGAATTGCTTAAGCATCAGTTAGTTTCATAGACCCCTTTTTTTATGTTTTTCTTGGGGTAGAAAATGAGCCTATGAGTATTAAATATTTTAGTTACTGTGATAATGTGTTTTAAATAAGGCATGGGCTATACGAGACTATTGTATGTTATGTGCTACTTGCTATTGCGATATGGATCGTGGGACACGTTCCATTCCCTTATTTGTTGTGCTTGAGCATAACCGTCTCAAGACATTGATGGATTGTTAGTAGTGAGCGTGATCGTCTCTTTGTTGTGGATTGTTGATAGTGTGCGTGATCGTCTCATTGTTGTGGATCGTGGGACACGTTCTGTTCCCTTGTTTGTGATGTTGAGCGTGACCGTCTCAACATGGTTTGGTGTGTTTGCATGTTAGCTTATATGATAGCTCGTTTAATGTCCTAATATGCTATGTTTTATTTATCATTGTCATTGGTTTTAAAGGATTGTTATGTGTGTCTTAAACCTATGACTCTCACCAACTTTATGTTGATGTTTAAGCATCATTTTTAGGTGAGCACCATGGGAATAAGATAGAGAGAAGTGGCTAGAAAGAGACCATAGGATGTTATTGAGTTTATTGCTTTATTGTCTTGAATTTTGCATTGTTTGGATTATGGATAATTGTTGCATGTCTTTATGTTAGCGAGAACTTTCGTTTCATCAATAAAGACGCCATTTGGATTTGGATTAGTTTTATGGGTATTGTTATGACACTTTGTGTCTATACTTTGCTTATTTATTGCATGTAGAATTCTCTTTATAGAAGCCATTATGTTGTGATGGTATCTACGATGTTACGCCTCGCGTTTCCGCCTTTGCGGGGTGTGACAGATTGGTATCAGAGCCTTTGGTTATAGAGAAGTAGGTGGTTGAGCCTAGACTATAACCTAGGGGTCCTTCATGTAGATGCATTTAGGGCTTAAGTGTTTAATGCTATAATTGCTATACTTCCCCTCTATTTTTTTGCATAGCTTATATATTTTTATATATGCTAATGTGTCCATTTTAGTTATTTATACCTACCAATATCTGATATAGCAATGTAATAAATTTCTTAGTATTTAAGTTATGTTTTCCCCCACCCGTAAGAAGTCTCGTTGGGGAACCGTTTTCCCAACTGGACTTAAGCGTTATAAGGAGCCTCTTGTGGAACCGAAGGAGATAGGATATTTGATCGTTTGTCGGATGTGCGTAATAGGGCTGGACCCGCAGAGTTGGGTGATTCTTGCGGAGGCAAAGTCAAACCCAAGCGAGGCCCAGCAATAGTTTAACCCTTTCCCCTTACCTCGTCATGTTGTTATTGAATATTATCTTTCGATAATTCGTATTTTGGAAGTCCGTTGCGAGACTTTGTTCCTTATGTCGTTTTCTAAATTATTTTGATATAAGTAAGTAGTTTAATTGATGGAGCATCATTTTAGTATTCTCTATATAGACACCATATGTTGTGATGATATCCATTCTTGTTTATGCCTCGCGTTTCCGCCTTGGCGGGGTGTGACCGATTGGTATTAGAGCCATTGGTTATAGAGAAGTAGGTGGTTGAGCCTAGACTATAACCTAGGAGTCCTTCATGTAGATGTATTTAGGGCTTAATTGTTTAATGCTATAACTGCTATGCTTCCCCTCTATTTTTGCATAGCTTATATATCTCGTATTTTGCTTAGTTGTCATTTTAGTTATTTTGCCTACCATTATTGGATGATATGTTAAGTTGAGTTGTATAGATAGTAAGTTTCCCTTCTATATAGTATTTACGGATACCTAGTATTGCTATTATAGAGGTTGTTCGTTTGCTCGGTTGTTTGTTCGGATTTCCTAAGTCCAAGCTTAGCATCCCTTCATCGTACTTTGTTAGTAAGAATACCTGATTTTCCTATTCGACGTCTCGATGTATATTGGTTGTTCGAAATCTGCTTTTTCGGATATAGTCGCGTTTTGTTAGTTCTTTCATTGCATTGATTACTCGTATGAGTATCAAAGGTTTCTTTTAAGCACTAATTATTCCTAACATATTAGTGTGGATCATTACTCCCTTCTTTGTATATCCCTTGGTTTTTGTAACCCGTTGGCGACGTGTTAGTATCGATGCTTTTAGGTTTGCTCTGTTGATCGTTATTTTGGATAAGACCTTACGTTTTCTTTTGGGTACGTAACGTCTTGCATGAGTTTTCTTGTACGAGTTCGTTTGATTTTATTTTGAGTATATGGTTCCTGGTATTTTCTTTCGTTTTCAAACAATAGAATTGTGTTAGAGTCTGTACGGTGTTTTACGATCCCTGTTGGTATTATGGTGTCCTTTGTTTGAGTAACATATTTTATAATTGATGTCTAATTATAAAAACCCTTTGGAAGTATTGTGTTGGTGTTTGGAGAAAACTGTGTATAAAATGATCTTTGTAAATAGATTTTATTTTATTATAAAAAGCAGGTTTAAAGTGATTCATAGTGGTAAGGTACGATACACCATTAGATAACCATCTCTAGATTTTTATGACAACCAGAATGAATTTTTTTTAAAGATTACATTTAAGACAATTTTATTTATTATTTAAAATGATTTTTATACTTAAAGTGACTTTCTTTATTTTAAATTGATTTTTATAAAAACATTATTTAATTTGGTCTTTCGAGTAAAGTCGATAATTGGTATAAGAATTTTCGTCTTTCGTATTGATTTTGTTTATGTTTTCTTTTGTCGTGATACGCCTGTTGATTCTTTCGTTTGCGTTTTCAGCCGGTACATATAGGTATCCTTTCTTTTAAAGGATTCTTATGTCAATTGATCCGCGTCTATTTGCATATGTGAAATCCCCCATATGTATTCTAGCCTTTGACTCGATATTCGTTTGTTATCCTATTCGATTGTTCGTAACCCTTGGAGTTCGTTGATACCGTTGAGTCGTGGAAGCTTTGATGTGATTGTGGGAATGGACTGGTTGTCCAAGAGGAAGTTTGTGATAGTATGTTATGAGAAGGTGGTTAGAATACCGTTGGAAGGTGATGAGATATTTCGAGTTCATAGGGAACGTACTTTGGGAGCCGCCAAAGCCCTAAAGAACGCTAAGGTAGATGAACCTTGGATAAGTGTCATAACTGTGGTGCAAGATTTTACTGATATGTTTCCGGAAGATTTGTCGATGATCACCACGACGACAAGTTGAGTTCCACATAGATTTGGTTCATGAAGCGACGCCAGTCGCGAAGTCTTCATATCGTCTAGCACCCTCGGAAATGCAAGAATTGTCTGGGGCTTAGGGTTTTGTGTATCTAACATAAGGGTTTGATGACAAGTAAAGCAATAAACACTCACAAGAAGAACAACAAAACGATAGAGGATATGGTCGACGAACTAATGTAAGGAAAACTTATCAACCATGAATAATCGATATTAAACGAGGTTTGTTTATTTAGTGACATGATTGTCTTATCTCGAAGGGCATATCATTTCTAGACTTAGGCGGGGTACTTTCCTTCCTAATACCTTAGACACACTAATTCTGTCACAAATTAGATGCATTACCGCATAAGTTCTTATGTTGATTATAATCTTTCTTAGGATCCTAGTATGGTATCCTTACTAAAACACTAGCTCATCGGATTTACTAATTATGCTTAACGACGAATTTATTATCTAGTAGTCCACTGTACAGAGATATTAAAAGAAGAAGAAAATAATGGTCCTTACCCAACTGGAATAAGAACGTTTACTACTCGTTTTGGATACCAAGGTCACTTATGGTCAACTAAGCTCACTAATCTTAAGAGGAAAGTTTTAGGTCAATATTTGTGATCCTATGATTTTATTGATGATAATAAAATTGCAAATTAATTTTGGAGAGCTGAGAAGCTATCCCTAGAATCTTAGCCTAACTAGCCCTTCCCTAACAACACCGAAGTTACAGCGATTAAAAAATTTGAGGACTCTAGACCCAGTTTGCAGCTTGAATGGATAGGTTCCGCATACTTATGCACCGGGGCAAACGATATATAAATTGTTAATCATAAACAACAATCAACGAATAGATTAAGCAAATCGAGATAAACAAACCTACATTAGATCTTCATAAACTTGGCTGATACCTAAAGGTATCAACCGATAGTCATTGTAAAAATACTCACGGTTTTACTAAATGAATGATTAAAGTTAAAGAAACTCCTCGAGATCTGAATGCGTATTATTCTGGTTGCGCGGACGAAGATTACAAGAGTTTTCCTATGATCTCGAGGCTCTTTTCTGACCTTCTATGCTCTTCTGAGTCTCTTGGTCGACTTGGTGGTTTAGGGATTCACTTGCATGATTAAAATTGAGTTTTGGGTCGTCTATATATAGGGTCTGGAAACAGGTCGATACGTTGTATCCATCGATGTGAGATACGGCATATTAGGGATTTCTTGGAGTAAGGACCACGTTTGATATCTTCCAGAATCTTCGTGTATAATAATCATTGGATACGGCGTATAAAGGCTTCTGGATACGGCGTATTAGTCTTTATTCTTCTGGGGTCTATGGTGAGTGCAGGCACGGATACGCCGTATCTTCCTTGATGGATACGGCGTATTGATGTAAAACTAGTTGATTCTTCTTCATTGACCAAAGTATTATATACGGCGTATTGTTCATGTGGATACGGAGTATTCTTCAAAGTCAGGCAATGGTATTTTGATTCGTCAAAGTCTTGGATACGTCGTATAGGTCTAGAATAATATGGCGTATTTGTTGTTAGATCAGTAGACTTTCTCGAACTGTTCATTTATGCTTCAAAATGCGTGCCTTTTAGCTAATCTTCACCAACTACCTCATAATTACTGCAATTCTCAAATAAAAATGATTAAGTAACAATTCTTTACAATAACTATACAAAACGGGTTAATATCATGGGATAAATGATGCTATAAAATAGACGTTATTTTATGTCATCAAATATCCCCCACTTGAATCCTAATTGTCCTCAAGTAGCCTTTAGAAGTTTACAAAAATGTATCCCTTAAGGATATTTTCTGTTAAAGCACTTATTTGATCTATTACAAGTACATAACTAAACACCTCACGAAATAGGAAGATGAAAACATTCAAATCACTCAACTAATCTACGTGGTAACATGTAACTAGTTCGCTCAATTGCTCGGTCATGACGTGTATTCTACCATAAGCTTGGCAAGGATACACATCTCCACCACTAAAGCCAAGGAGTAACAAGTTTATAAAGTTAAATATGGGTTTTTGTATGGAAAGGCGTACGGTTTGATCATTCTACA
>BQNB010049954.1:0-33078 GCA_026074375.1 Tanacetum coccineum
TTGCTAGTTGCTTAAAGTGTAAAGTTTGTATTTCCCGAGTCTTGTGTCATTTTCTATCTTTGGTGTGGTTGGAAATTTGCACATTGCAAATGGGAATGTATATTATAGTCAAAACTCATGTGATTTTACTACCATCACAATTAATGGTGAGTCTGAAGAACGAAGGAACTATCAAAAGAATTATCCGGAATTATTATGATCGTGAAGATGGTGAAACTACTCCAATTTTTGTATATAGTTAGATTGCAAAAAATCAAAAAAATTAGAAAAATCGCAACAAAAAGAGAGAGAAAGAAAGTTTGAAGATAATTGTTTCACAAAGCAAGAACCGAAGGAATTACACGAAGGATCGATTATTCGTTTATACAAATCGACGATGTAGAGTATTATACAAAGGGGTAGATATCACCACTTACCTTGTAAAGTACATAAAGTTTTGGGATGATTGGGAAGTTGACCGTTATGGGAACGCCAACTTAGGTTGTTGTTTTTATGATCAAGACGTTGTAAATAGTCGTGTCTTTATCATGGTAACGGTCGGGAAAAAGTGTCTAACAACTTGTATCTTAGTCTTAATCTATTTGTTTCTCGATTTTTATTTAACAACAATTTACTTCCCTCTTACCTAATGATTAGCCGCTGGTTTTACGCGAATGAGGATTTGTACGAGCGTGCATGTCTATTCCGTCGTTATGGCCATGTATGCATGTCTCAGCTGCCTCGTTGGTTTATGACTTTTGGTGAAAGTTAGAAGGTTCCTACCCTATATCATTCTTCATCCTAACCGTTAGTTAAATTCGAATGGGGATGTGATCGAACACACATGTCTATTCCGTCATTACAGCCATGTATGTGTGCTTAATCTGCCTTTCTTGGAGTGGTACTTTTTGTAAAAAAATTGTAGAATGATCAATCGTAAGCCTTTCCATACAAAAACCTATATTTACCTTTATAAACTTGTTACTCCTTGGCTTTAATGGTGGAGATGTGTATCCTTGCCAACCTTTTGATAGAATACTCATCATGACTGAGCAATTAAGCAAATTAATTACATGTTGCCACATAGATTAGTTGAGTGATTTGAGTGTTTCATCTTCTTATTTTGTGAGGTGTTTGGTTGTGTACTTGTAATGGATCAAATAAATGCTTTAAACAGAAAATATCCTTAGGGATACAATTTTATAAACTTATAAAGGCTACTTGAGGACAAGTAGGATTCAAGTAGGGGGATATTTGATGACATCAAATAACGTCTATTTTATAGCATCATTTATCCCATGTTATTAACCCATTTTTTATAGTTATTGCAAAGAATTGTTACTTAATCATTTATATTTGAGAATTGCAGTAATTATGGAGTACTTGGTGAATATTAACAAAAGGCACGCATTCTGGAGCTTAAACAAATATATTTTAATGATTAATGATTCTGACAACTAATACTTTGTATCCATTAAGGAAGATACGGCGTATCCGTGCCTGCACTTACTAAAGACCACAAAGGAAACAAGCTCAATACGCCGTATCCAGAGAAACTCAATACGCCATATCCAGATAAACTTAATACGCCATATTTAAGATATAGTATGTGAATATTCTAAAAGATATCAAATGTGGTCCCTACTCCAAGAAACCCCCAATATGCCATATCCAATCCCTTGGATACGTCGTATTGAACCGAATTCTAGACCCTATAAATACAAAACTCAAAAATGAGTTTTGAGTGTGCTAAACATATTCTTGATACCTAAACCATAAAAGTCGATTTTCAGAGGAGAAAAAGAGTAGAAGAGGTCGAGCAACACTATCAATTCTATAAGAGACAACGTGCAATTCTGTATACTTTAGTAATCTTTCAGTTTTTGGTATCATTCATTAACTCGGTTAGTTTACCTTGGCTAAATAATTGATTTTGTATTTATTATGACATTTGAAGGCTAATACCTTTGGGTATTAGCCATTATTACGAAGATCTGAATGTTTGGTATTTGTTTATCCCGATTTCTTGATTTATCATTGAATGCTTGTTTATGTTTATCAATTTATACTTGTTTACGCGCTTTTGTATATGACATATCATTCACATGGATCTAGTGATACGGACCAAGTAATCTAGAGTCTGGGATAGCTCTCCATATAGCAATTTATACATCTAGAAGCATAAGATCACAAATATTGTCCTGCTAAATCTATGTCTAGGATACGCTTCGGGCTTAACTAGTTAATTGGATATTGCCAATGGTTTATTGATAGTGTTGACTAGAAGGTGAACCTAGATAATTCAACAAATAACATTCTAATTCCATTAGATGGTTGGATAAGTGGACTACTAGTGTATAAATTGCCATTAAGCGGTAAGTGGGTAAAGTCTCTATGAGCTAGGGTTTAACAAGATCATAATTGCTTTAATCCCTAAGATAGATTATAATCAGCAAATAAGGATGCTTTATGCGGATGCTTTAATTGTGACAGAATTAATGTATCTAGGTCTTAGGATGATGTAACGCCTAAGTCTTTAGAATGATATACCGCCTCAAGAGAAGAAATCATTGCACTTAATAAACAAACCAACTTTCTAATCAGATTAATAATGGTTAATAATATTTTTTTATATTTGGCTCGACCGCTCTTTTATCTTTTGTTAATTTGCATGTGTGGGTTAAAGTGCCTTGAATTGATTGTAGTCACCAACCAAACCGTGTCAGCCTCTCAGGCTGAAAACCCCTTTTCCCGTTAGAATTAGGATTAGGACTGATATAGGTTTAGAATAGAACAGAATTAACATAGATTAGATAACCCAAATATTAATTAAATTGATAGATTTAACCTCGCTTTAATTGTTCGACACCCTACTTACCACGAAACTACTATCGATCGGGTACACTGCCCGTTAAAGTGTTATTTTTGGTTTAGTCGACAAAATATAAATTTAAAATAAAAATATACCCCACACAACAACACATCAACACCCTAGTAATTTACTGCTTTCTAAGAATAAGAAACATACGTCATCTGAATGTAATAACGTAAAGCTTGCTATTCTGAAGGATAAATCTGAAGTTGTTTGTGCTATGTGTAAGCAATGTTTAATTAGTGCTAATCATGATGTTTGTGTGCTTAATTATATGAATGGCATGAATTCTCGTGTGAAGAATGTCAATGCTAATGTTTCAAACATTGCAAATAAAAAGAAACGTAAGCCAAAGGTCTTAAAACCTAAGAAAGTATGGTCTAAAGAAAGACTTGCTTCACCTAAGCCTAGGAAACCTAGAACTTGCCTTAGGTGGTCACCAACTGGAAGAATTTTCGACCTTAAAGGAAAAATAATTGAATCTAGTGAATCAGAGAGTCAATCTGACTACTCAAATGGTGATAATGCATGTACCTCTAACCCTCAGGAACCTACAAGAAAACAGTTTCCAAATTCTACTTTTTCTTTGGCAGCTCATTCAAATCTGTTTTTGGTGCCTAGACTCGGGATGCTCAAAGCACATGACAGGAAATCCGAAGCTTCTCATAAATTTCTTCTGGAAGTTCTTGGGAACCGTCCACTTTGGAAATGATCATGTTGCTACAATTTTGGGTTACGATGATCTTTAATAGGGAAATATATTGATCACCAAGGTTTATTTTGTTGAGGGCTTGGGGCATAACTTGTTCTTGGTTGGGCAGTTTTGTGATTCAGATTTAGAGGTAGCTTTCAGGAGGAACACCTGTTTCATCAGAAACCTCGAAGGTGTTGATCTGTTGAAAGGAAATTGTACCATAAACCTTTACACCATCAATCTCCATGAAATGGCCTCTACATCTCCAATTTGCCTCATGGCTCGTGCTACTTCTACCAAGTCTTAGTTATGGCATAAACCTTTATCCCACATCAATTTCGACACCATAAACGACCTTGCTAAAAATGATCTCGTCACCTGTCTTCCAAAATTCAAATATTATAAAGAACATATTTGTCCCTCATGTGAGCAAGGAAAAAGAAAAAAGGCATCTCAGCCACCCAAACCGGTTCCAAATTCTAAGCAGAGGCTACACCTTCTTCATATGGATTTGTGTGGTCCAATAAGAGTCGAAAGCATAAAAGGGAAGCGGTATGTTCAGGTGATAGTGGATGACTACTCTCGTTACACTTGGGTATACTTTCTTAGATCAAAAGATGAAGCAACAGAGGAGATTAAAACATTTCTCAAGAAAATTATAGTTCTACTGCAAGCTTCAGTCATTATTGTAAGAACCGACAACGGCACAAAATTCAAGAATCAAGTGCTTAAGGAATATTTTGATAGTGTTGGCATCTCTCACCAAGCGTCTTCTGTCATAACACCTCAACCAAATGGAGTCGTGGAACGAAGAAGCCATACGTTAGTAGGGGCTGCTAGAACAATGTTGATTTTCTCTCGTGCACCGTTATTCTTATGGGCTGAAGCAGTTGCTACTGTGTGCTACACTCAAAACCGCTCCATTATTCACTATCGTTTCAACAAAACACCATACGAGCTCATTAATGGCAGAAAACTAGACATCTCCTTTCTACATGTATTCAGGGTTCTGTGTTATCCCAAGAATGATCGTGAAGATATTGGAAAGCTTGGTGAAAAAGGTGATATTGGCTTCTTCATTTGTTGTTCTGCTAATTTTTGTGCTTACAGAGTCTACAACCGAAGGACAAAGAAAATCATAGAGACAATGAATGTGACATTTGATGAGCTTTCAGCTATGGCTTTTGAATAAAGCAGTTCAAAACCCGGTCTTCAAGGCATGACTTCTGAAAAAATTAGTTCAAGACCCGATCTTACTTATGCTCCATCAACAATAACAACTCAAAAACCAACTTAACGTGAATTGGATTTACTTTTCAAAGCTATGTATGATGATTATATTGGTGGTCAACTGTCAGCTGCTATAAGAACTGCTATGGCTGCTCAAGTACCTCAAGTTCTTCAGACTCTAACGACATCTACAACAATAGCAGACACCGCACCAACACCAACAAATTTATCCTCTCAAGCTACAAATATTCCAAACACGTCACAAGATGTTGACGAGCTCGAACCACAACAACAATATGTTCTGCAACAAGATAATCAAGCCCCACTCCAGCCTAAAATTGTTGTTGATAATGTTTCAAATGATATGCTCGATGGGAATATGTTTGTAAATCCATTTGATCCACCAACTACAAGTGCTGCTGAATCATCATCTTCATAATATGTGGATCCATCATACATGCATATGTTTTATCAACCTTACCCTTACAAATATTTATGGACTAAGGATCACCCTCTAGAACAAGTGATAGGAGAACCCTCCCGACCAGTTTTGACAAGGAATCAACTTAGAACAGATGGTTACATGTGCATGTATGCACTAAATGTGAGCTCTATGGAACCAAGAAATGTCAAAGAGGCTATGACTGACCCTGCATAGATTGAATCAATGCAAGAAGAGCTTCTCCAGTTCAAAAGGCTTGATGTATGGGTGTTAGTTCCTGCTCCAGATAACATAAAACCCCTTACTTTGAAATGGTTATTCAAAAACAAGCATAATGAAGAGAACACGGTCATCCAAAAAAAGACTCGTCTGGTTGTGAGAGGGTACCGCCAAGAGGAAGGAATAGATTTCAAAGAATCATTTGCTCCGGTTGCTAGGATGGAAGCTATCCAGATATTTTTGGCCTACGTTGCACACAAATCGTTTAGTGTATTTCAAATGGACGTAAAAACTGCTTTCTTGCATGGCATGTTAAAAGAAGACGTGTACGTGTGTCAACCTGAATGTTTCATCGACGCTGATCATCCAAGCCATGTGTACAAGTTAAAGAAGGCACTATATGGGTTAAAGCAAGCACCAAGGGCATGGTTCGACGAATTGTCAAAGTTTCTCCTACATAATCACTACTTCAAATGAAAATTAAAGCACTTCATTTCGTAGCAGGCTTATTTTGTAACACTCCATTTAAATGCATTCATATGGTCCATTTGTAACGGTCCATTAAACATCATTTATTTGTAAAACATAAACTCAAATACTTTCATTGAGTATAAAAACCTAACACAGTAACAAAATTCATTACACCATTTTCATCTCTCTATTTTATCTCTCTTAAAAACACAAACACCTTTCCCTCTCTTTCTTCAAACCACCAAATTTCGCCGTCTCACATATCAGATTTTGCCGCCACTACCGTTTAGTTCTGCCGCCACCTTTGCCAAACAAGTAAAATGCACAAACAAGTAAGTTCCAATTTAGGTATCTTAAATGTTTTTTTTCAAATTCATCTTTATTTAGGGTAAATATAAATAATAATGCAATTATATCTCAAAGATTAACATACGATAAATATATTTCAGGGAATCTATAGATGTTACGAGGATTGAGTTCAACCTGATTATAGCAAAAGCAAAAGAATTAAAACGTGTGAAGAATTCATATTGAAAACTGAGTGTTCAATCTATTATGCATTTCCTTTTATTCATAATGGTGAAATAATAAAGTTAAGCTATCTTGTAGTGTTAACAGTTTTTGTTAACATGTAACCCTTGCCCTTTCTGTGTCTTGAATGTTCTAATTTAGTCCTTTGACTATTTGACGTTTGTCAGTTTTATTAGAACTTGTACCGTGTTGACGATGGTGTATTTGTGTGAAATAATGTGATTGAGGTGATTTATGGTTATATGGTGTATAATTATCATTTTTAGAGGATATTATTATGTTGGTTGTGTTCTGGGTGGTTTGACCCATGGATAGCGTGAAATACCAAAAACAAGTCCCGACACGTCTGATAATGTTCAAAATGAGTTTTGGGGAATTTCAAATGGAAATATGTCATGTAAATACTCTAGGTTATTGGAAAAGTATTTTTAAGATGAATAAAAATGCTAAGTAACTTCGAGAAATATTTTTCGATCACGGTTTTTGAGATTTAAGTAAACCCGACACAAAACGAAGACACCCGAGACCCCTTTGGATCCTATCCGGGTTCAAGACAAGGGAAGGGACAAGGAGGCATGTTTTTAGCTAGTTGGTAGTGATTTTCTTATATGATTCCAAATACACACACACTTTATAACAACACACAAAAATCAATTTTGTTCTCTCCTCTCTTTCTCTTCTTGCGTCCGACCTAAGCGCGCACACACACACACTTTTTATTTTTCAACTTTGATCAAAAACATGAAGAGTCTTGGAGTATTGGGTTGATTATAGTGCCCGAGTTATTGTTAAAACTACGTTTGGGTAGTTGGTTCGCGTTCGTTCTCGCTCTTTTGAAACCCTCTTTGTAAGTTTATCAAATTTTGATTTTAACTTGTACTTTTATGTGTTAAATGATGCGTAGATATTAGTTGTACGGTTCGGTTGTTAAAAATTGAAAGTGAAAAGGTTACAAATGGATAACTAGGGGACGTTTTAGGTTCGAACAAAAATAAAAAGAGTATAAGGTTTTGTTTGTTTTGATATTGTGGTCGTTATGGTTGAAAAACATTTGCTTGCTATGTAGCTTATTTTGGATAATACTTATTAGCTATTTATAAGCACTTTTGGCTTATTTTTGGCTTATTGCGTTTGAAGACCAAAGGAATGCATGTATAAATGTGATTTTGGTATTACCCTAGTATGTCATATTTTGTGGAAACCTATTTATAGCTTTATGGCGTGATAACCAAATATGGAGACTGAAAGCTTTAATCGCTAATTATAAGCTAATGAATATTAGTTATCGGAATCTAATTGTGCACACGACCCAATAAGCCTCACTACGCCGTTGCACATTTAGTGCTATAGTAATGTCCTAGAATTACTTTTTTACTTATTGTTTTGGGCTTATATTTACTAATGGGCTTTGGTATTGGGCCTAAAGTATATAATATACGTATGAATATCTTAATGGAACGCGTGAACTAGTCGTTTTAAGAGATTTGACGGACTTTTGGAAAGCGAAACATACTTATGAATTGATATTGGAAGTCGTTTAGAAAATACGTTTTGGTGTACATTGTGAAATATGGATTTTGGCATTTTGTTGGAAAATGGTGAATTTGTGGAAAATTGTTTAAAATTAAGGTTTAAAACCTTGGAAAACGTTGTATAAACGTACGGGTCATGTCAAAATTTTGTAAAAAGTCTATAACTTAGAGTCTTTACCTAAACGCGATTTTCAGAAAATAATACAACATATAAAAAATTTAATAATCGGACCTAAAAGACGAATGAATTACTTCTAAAACTTTCCAAATTGTTTAGTATAATTAAATGTTTTGTTTCTTATAATTTAAATGATTAATTTATGGTAACTAAGTGTTCCGAATGGATGTATCGAGATATATATGTAAGTATTTATTATCTTATATTACTTATCTATTATATCAGCAAAGTATAAGTATATATATACTATACTATGGTACGAGTTGAAATATGATAATTTTGGAGTTAAGTTGCCAACCATCACACCACTAAAAACGTTAAGAATAACCGTACAACGCTTAAGAGATTTGACGGACTTTTGGAAAGCGAAACATACTTATGAATTGATATTGGAAGTCGTTTAGAAAATACGCTTTGGTGAACATTGTGAAATATGGATTTTGGCATTTTGTTAGAAAATGGTGAATTTGTGGAAAATTGTTTAAAATTAAGGTTTAAAACCTTGGAAAACGTTATATAAACGTACGAGTCATGTCAAAATTTTGTAAAAAGTCTATACTTAGATCTTTTGTTTTTGGGACAATTTATGTGCTTATGACTGCTAAGTGAATGATTTGTGTTGGTACGATATGATGTGTGGAACTTTCCGTGTGGAACTTTAACCTATATATAGCTCCAGCTAGTTGGCTTTAGGTGCGGTAAGACATTCGGGGTTGCGACCCTAAGAGCGGTGGTACACGTTGGTGATAAGACTAGCGGGGATGCTAGGTCTTGGTACATGATTAGCGAGGATGCTAAGTTATGGGTTTGTGATTATTATATATTCACCGTCAGATAGCGCAATTGTCCAACTGTTTGAGATATTGGCACAACGACTGGGTTTCCTTCAAACCTACGAGCTCACCAACATTATTGTTGACGTTTTTGAGTTTTTTTTCAGGAGAAGAGAATGATCGTGAAGGTTGAGATGTGTGATAGCAGAATTTAAGTATATCCTGTATGGATCATGTTTGAGAAGTCTTGCTTTTGAAGTATGTTATGGATTTGTTTCTAGAGGATTGTTGTTCTAAGATTGATATGGACCCCTGCGTGGGCATTTGGATTTGTAAGCGACTATTTGTTGTGTTCTTCGATAGGACATCACTCAAAGTTATTGAGGTTGATGGTCATCATGACACTTTCATTTATGCATTTTAGTTTTCTCTATTATGTATCTTGTGTTGTGATTGATCATTATGTTGCATTCCCGTGTTTCCGCCTATGACGCGGTGTGACAGATTGCCGAGGTTATAGAGAACTAGGTGGTTTGGCCTAGACTATAACCTAGGAACCTTCATATAGTTGCATTATGGGACCTATGTGCGCAGTGTTTCGCTTATACGCGCTTAGGTGGTTACATGGTATATAGCATTAGTTAAGTCATTCATTGAAATGGGTAAGCCTAATACTGGGTACGACTGGGAAAGGATACGGATACAAATACGATGGCCAACGTAGTTATGAAAGTATCACGACTCACGCGTATTTAGTATTATCGTTAACACAAATCAGTGTTGACACCTTAGGGTCGTATGTGTGTATAGATATATATGTGGATATATATATATATATATATATATATATATATATATATATATATATATATGGGGTATATTAAGACCGTCTATGAGTTAACCTTTCCCTCCTACCTAACCTTGCCCATGTTCTCCCTTATGTAGATAATGCCGCCAAGGATGACGACCCGAAGTATTGGTCGGCCTGCTGCCGCATCACGAGGAGGAGGAACGGTGACGACTGTTAAGAGGTGTGGTAGAACAGAGGTCAATCTGAGATCAGGTAATGGTAGGAATGATGGTCAAGGTGGCCAAGGTAGTGAGGTGAATGACGGTGTTGATGGAGTCCCCGACTTCTCCACCATCATTGCACAACAGTTGTGAAATTTACTTCCCACTATTGTAGCCCAAGTAGGCGACCAAGGTAGAGGTCAAGGGAATGATAGGAATCAAAACGGCTATGCCATCAATGGCAACATTCGGGGTGATGTTAGGAATGTCATTGAGAACAACAACTATAGGGGTTGTACCTATAAGGAGTTCTTAGCTTGTAACCCTAAAGAGTATGATGGGAAGGGAGGTGTTAATTTAGGTTTGCACCCATGATTGAAAAGATAAGTCATATCAGGAATAGTGGTTGTGGGATAACCAACAGTGAAGTACACTGCTGGTTCTTTGTCATAAGCTTTAACATGGGGGAATCTCACAATCGTACCATAGGTCCGAGAGGTGGCTGTAGGTATGTCATGGGATAACTTTAAGGTATTGACGAGGGAAGAGTTTTTTCCTAGTAATGAGATGCAGAAGTTAGAAACTGAGTTATAGAATCACGCCATGGTCGGGGCCGACCATGCTGCGTATACTGATAGGTTCCATGAGTTGGCTAGGTTAGTTCCTCATTTAGTAACCCCGAAAAACAAAAGGATTGAGACGTACGTGTATGGCCTTGCTCCATAGATCCGAGGGATGGTGGCGGTAACAGATCCATCAACCATTCAAAAGGCTGTGCAGATTGCTGGCACACTAACTGATGAAGCCCTTAGGATTGGGTCAATAAAAAAGAACCGTGGGAAGAGAGGAAATAAGGGAGAACCTAGCAAGGATAGGAATGGAAGGGATGATAATAAGAGGACTAGGACTGGAAATGCTTTTGCTACAACTGCAAACCCTGTTAGGAGAGAATACATGGGTACGGCACCCAAGTGTATCGCCTGTAACTATCACCATTCACCTGAGACACCTTGTCACACTTGTTTTAACTGTAACCGCCCAGAACATTTTGCTAAGGATTGTAGAGTGGTGCCTAGGAATGTGAACCCTATCAATGCTAAAAACCTAACTGCTAGGGCCTGTTACGAGTGTGGTAGTACCGATCATGTCAAGGCAGCATGTCCTAGGTTGAATCAGGCTCAGAGGCCAGGGGAAACCATCAAAACCAAGTTGTGGCTGTTAATGGGGAATAGGGTCGTGGTAACAATGGAAACCAAGCACGTGGAAGGGTATTTATATTGGGAGCAAATGAGGATCGCCATGACTGTTAGGCTATCATTTCATCACCACAAGACATGAAAATAAAAGGGAAAATCTTAGAGAAAGAAAGAACTAGAGAGAAATAAATGAAAGAAAATGGAGGCTTTCATTATGAGAAAATGAGAAGCAACACCCTCCTAACATGCTAGAAGGGTTGTATTTATACTACAAATAGTATGGACTCCTTGTTGGATCATTGGGGCCTTTAATGGACCAAACTAATGGGCTTTAGCCCGACACCTAGGCCCAATTAGCTTAAATGAATTCTCGTAAACTATGTTTTCCTATACAAGGCTCGGGAATATATAATTACCATCACTTTACATAAAAACATGGCTAACAATCTCCCCCTAAGGGGTGGTCATAACACTTATGGCTTCACATCTTGTGACGTCTTGAATCTTGGAGCCTTGCGTTCTTAGGAATTCTTATGGCATTCCTTTCGCATGCTTGTGATCTTGGATCTTGATCTTTGACTTGATATCTCTTAACTTTATCTTGATATCTTGTTGCCTTGTCTTTATCTTGACTCTTGAGATCTTAAAATCTTTATCCTTGAATCTTATACCCCCTTGCGTTCTTATGTCTCTACCCTTATGCTTAAGGTCTTGAAAGCTTGCTAACAATCTCTCTCAACATTTTATTTGACATGATTATTTATACCATAATAAAAGGAGTGGTACTTGATCCACTTGTAATATATATCTTTGTTATTGCCCGGCAATCTTGTTGATAATGTTCTTTTGAGGAGGTGCTTGTACATCAGAGATAGCGGAAGACTTTGACATATGTACTTGAGCTTTCATTATGTATTTATCTTTGTCGATTGAGCATGAGGTCTTGAATCTTGACTCAGCTGGAATGAGGTTGTAACGCCTTCACTTATACCTAAAAATTGATGTTAGTGATAAACAACAGATATCGACGAATATGGCTTTGTCATTCATCTTAAGTTCGGTTACATTAACCTCCGGTTCTATAAGGATCGTTTTACAGTATAAATAATGTACTTGTGATCAGGTAGGTTCAATTTAGAAGAACCTCCTTAACAGGGTTTCCAGCTCAAAGTGATACATCCTCTAACGCGGTTGCATTAGATTCACCGTACTTGCTTGTTCTCATTACCGGAACGTGATAAGATCGTTTATAGCTCAAGATTGATTAGATCTTATATATCTAGGATGAACAATAAAAATGATTGATAACACGCAGCGAAATTATAAGAACACAATCATAGTTATCACAAGGTTTTCTTTATTGAACGTTTCCCAATTACCCCAACTATAACTTGCGGCTACACCAACTAACTATGGTGTACTATTCGACTCTTATCAGTCGACTTGCTATCTAACTATCTAGATTCTCATTGAGAGAGCTCTAGTTTTCTATGGATGTATATCTAAACCATATGCCTGATAATCTCTTTATATAGAGAGATATCAAGGCTTACAACAGAAGATAAGAACAAATAATATATTTAAAACATTTAAGAATATCTTCTAATATCTTTTGTATCTTTATCATTATAAGGAGATCTTCTGATATCTTCAATATCTTTATCTTTATCTTCATATTCTCCATCAGCTTGAAGATTTTTGTAATTACAATTTTAGTCCTTTTGTTTCATTCTTATATTTATTTTGTCTCATCAAATTAAGAATCCTAACAATCTTCCCCTATTTGATGATGACAAAATAAACAAAGTTACTTACGAACTTCCCCTTAAATAGAGAAGTTGAGATGTAATCATCTCTCTAAATGAAACAAAATCTTCAATGCGTCCCCTTGATTTAAGATCTCCTTGAACATGTCACCATACATAAATAAGCTGCAAATCAATAAACCTGTAATCTTCTTCCCCTTTTTGTCTTCATCCAATAGGGGTCCTCTGTAGATATGCAACTTGGATCATAACAGCTTCAAACCATATACCACAACTTCTAATTCAGCCTTCCAATACTCAAATTGCCCACCATTACGCATAATAAGAAAAATGAATCTGAGCAGTAGAAATTTAAACTAGCGGTAGTAACGAAACACTTCCCCTCAAGTGGTGCATGTAGATGGTTAAACATTTAATCAATAAGCTTCCCCTGAAACCTATATGTTTACCATCTCTTGAATCTCGAACTCTGTAGGCTCTATGTAGTGATCATTGTTGAAGAAAACTGAGTATAACGAATTTGATGAAGAAGTTGAATCTCCCAAACATGTGTCTTATGTCTTGCACTATCCACGTGACGTCGAACTTATAAATATAAGTAGACCGCAACCTCTTGACAAAAACCTCATCTTCTATGAGACACATACTAAGTGATAGCAAATGTGAACATTAAGCACCTATAAGAAAAATCACACACTTTTGCTAGATTTTGACAAGTCTTTGTCACACCATTGTAAACACGAACAAGTTATCTTTAAAGTCATAGCCTGCAAAACTATACTTTAAGATATGATAAGACACGCACCTGTGAAACCCAACTACAACATCAAATAAGCAATAATCAACTATCTTCGTAATCACATCTTCAAATAATCTCTAAACCGAGCCATAAAATCAATAAGAATAAACTATTTGAAAAATAGTTCTGTCTAAGATCCAAATCCATCCGAAAACCAAACAACGTGTATTACCCGATATTATACAAAGCTAGCAGTACTAAATGCTTTATCGAACAACTCTGGCATTATAAACTCTTCTCGGATACAACTAACAGTACAAACTTTCTTCACTTGGCAGTACAAACTAATCACATTCCAAAATCCTCCAAGTAAGAACAGTTTAACATCACAAGCTTTTAACAATATAAAACTTCTCGTGTCTTGAGGCCCACAGACATATATATCAAAAAGTTTTAACTTTTAAACACTATATATGAGTTGGCAGTACTAACCTTAAAAGAGCAGTAATAAAATTCCATGTGCACGAATAGTTTAAACTTTATTGTGTGAACAATACTTATAGTAGTAGCATCACAAACCTTTTCTTTTAAACATGAGCAACTACTTTGAATCCATGAGACCGAACAGTACTTATGCACTCCCATTCAACAGATGTACGTATGTATTATAGGCATCATATTCATGAACCTTTATGAAGACAGTACTAATACACATGAGATTGGGCAGTACTAAGTACATGACAGCAGTATTAACCATACTTTTGCTCAAACAGTATTAAACAAATATATGTGTTGTCATATCTTCTATTTTTATAAAAGATCTCTTTGTCTACATTCACAATAGCAGCTATATAATCACGTCCATCAACTTCTTTTTATTGAACAATACCAGCAACATATACATGGAATACGAGCTCAACTAGCAGCAATATTAATCATAAACATCATATATATATATATATATATATATATATATATATATAAATATATATATATATATATATATATATATATATATATATATATATATATATATATATATATATATATATATATATATATATATATATATATATATATATATGTAATCTCATCACAAGCTGCTGTTTAACTGACCTTTTTCATAAGGGTTTCTTCAATGATCATAACGTCATCATGATTGCTTCTCCATCCAAGAATATTGCATCTACTAATCACGAAACCCTGCTGTACCTTCCTGTTTACAAACCATGAACACGAAACCCTTGTTTGTTGCACATCCTGCTGGTCAATTGACTTCATAAAACCCTTGCGTCAAACCATTAACATACCACAAACACAAACGTCATCACAACAACAAACATACAATAGCCTTGACACCTTCTGTTTTTATTATATTAGGGTACCATTCAAAACCCTAGTTTCACCGATTTTGCCAAACATCAAAAAACAGAAAATACATACGAATGAAAACCTTAAATAATCATTGATATCAAGAGCAACCTGCTCTGATACCAATTGATAAGAATCGATTTGCCCATCTAGGATATAATAACATTGAATAACATAATATGCAGCGGAATAAACAAGAACGTCAATGTTATGAACAAGGTTTTTCATTCAAACGATTTCCCTATTACCCTAACTACTATAATTTAGGGTTACTAACTACTACATAGACATCTATAATATGTCTATTACTAATTAACTACTAACTATGGTATACACACACACACCTTTACTATTCGACTCTCATCAGTTGACTATGCAAACTAACATGCCTAGACCTCCTTTTATAGAACAAGGAGTCTAAGGCTTACATGGAAACTAATAAAGATAATTAATAAGTAAATCATTCTAATACTTATCTTTATCTTTGACCATATCTTCAGAATCTTCCAATTCTTATCTTTTGAAGATTTCATTATTTACGACTTTGGTCCTTCTTGTTTCCATCTTGTTTCATTCTTATATTTATTTTGTCTCATTAAATCAATAATCCTAACAAAAAGGGTATGATTGAACTGTATTTTGTCAATACAGATTACTAACTGGCCGACCTCTTCACCAAAGCTCTTCCAGTTGATCGATTCAATTATTTGGTTCGTCGCCTTGGTATGCGCAGCTTGTCTCCTCACGAACTTGAACGTCTTGAAAAATCTCGGTAATTCTTTGTATATATTTATCAGAAAAACAAAATACAAAAATATAAAACCAAGAAAAAGAAAATATAAAATTATAAAACCTATAAAAGCATAATACAAAATCAAAAAATTTCAAAAATACCAAAAACAATCCTCTTCGACATGTCTCTCGACAATAGATAACATTTACGCACCTAGAAATGTTGATTAATATTGACACATGTGCATAAATGAAGTTCGAGAGAGAGTTTCAAATGCTTTCAAAACATGTCCTTTCAAATTTTTCTCTTCGTCTTCTAAGTAAATGTCAGCTTAGGACTCGGTCTTCAAAGAAAGGAAAATGTTCATTTATGTATATTTATCCTAAACAACAGGAAGTTCATATCTTCTCGGTCTTGAGCAAAGTCAAATAAACATTCAAAGTTTTGAATGCTCAAGAGAAGTACTAAGGAAAATGATGGTAAATTAGATATATCTCACATATTTTCCTGTTGAGCACAATTTTTTAAGATATTTAAAAAAAAGAAATTTCAAAATCTTTTAAAATTGTGTGCTCAACAAACTCCCACTCCAAGTTTTTGCTCTAATCTATTATTGAGGGGGAGTATAAAGTTTTGATAATTAGTTCATTCGGCATGCTTTCCCATTCTCCCATTGTTTGGTTAGTCTAAACGTGGATCAACGTACATTAACTTGTATTTTAATTCACTTGATAAGTCAAAAATTGTCACCACATATGCAATTTTTAAGGGGGGAATAGTGATTAAAATGTGATCAATACGGCTTAATAATGGATAAGATCTTTTAATTATAAGTGTGTTCCCGACCTCGCATGTGAAAAACTCTTTCATAATATGCTCCATATGTGTAGGGGGAGTGGTTTTTTTGGTGATATAGAAAACTCTCAATGTGTTATAAATGATTTCTCAAACACGTTGATTACTTTTTCCATGGTTTTATGGCTTATATGGAAATACGAAAGACCGACCAACTATTGTTTCTTACGGTGTTATAAGGCGGTTAAGGTTAGGAATTTTTGTTCTATGATCCAGCCAGAACCGGAGGGATCTACCTAGGGACACTCCTTTACATAGAGTAGAAGTCCTTAGGTATGATTGAAAAAAGGAGTAAAGTGAGATTGGGAAGAATGTTATCCAAGGCATGAGTTATCACCAGAACAAACCCAACATGGTGATAATGAGGACGCGTTGGAATAACATTGAAGGGGTTGAAGAAAGAAGCCCTCCACACAACCTTAGGTAGAAACTGAGTCAATGCATAATCTATCGGTAATCACAAAGATGATTATGATATTGAAGACAATTCATCATGGACCCAGTAATGCAAGGCACAACCCATCCCAGCTACTCAGGCTTCTCTTAATAGAAGTTTGTTTCATTTCCCACGGAGATCAACACATTTCTATCGGCTTTCTTATTCCGAGATCGTTGATATTGAAAAGGTGGCAGTCTGCTCCAGCCTCCGATTACCAAATAACAAAAGTGCACTTATAGAGTCTAGAGCCAACGAGATCTATCAAAAATCTCACTAGGACACAAATTCCAATATACAAAATTTCGTACATCATTATATAACATTTGGTATCAAAGATTCCTACGCATTATCCTTGTGGTAATTTCCAGAACATTCAGAGTGATACTCTTTAGTATTCACAGTGATGAATAGAAATCCTTCTATAGTCAACATCAAACAGCTATGCGGTAGGTGACTTGTGAGATTCTCAATGAATCAAGCTTGTGTCAACTAGATATCGATAATGGTCCTGTAAATGAATTGACGACTTAATCAGAAAGATAGTAACTATCTGATTCACTCTTACGGTGTTGTCTACTTTGAGACGTTCTGTTAGGATTCTTGATTTGATGAGACAAAATAAATATAAGAATGAAACAAACGGACTAAAATTGTAATTACAGAAATCTTCAAGCTGATGGAGAATATGAAGATAAAGATAAAGATTTTGAAGATATCAGAAGATCTCCTTATAATGATAAAGATACAGAAGATATTAGAAGATATTCTTAAATGTTTTAAATATATTGTTTGTTCTTATCTTCTGTTGTAAGCCTTGATATCTCTCTATATAAAGAGATTATCAGGCATATGGTTTAGATATACATCCATAGAAAACTAGAGCTCTCCCAATGAGAGTCTAGATAGTTAGATAGCAAGTCGACTGATGAGAGTCGAATAGTACACCATAGTTAGTTGGTGTAGCCCCAAATTATAGTTGGGGTAATAGGGAAACGTTCAATAAAGAAAACCTTGTGATAACTTTGATTGTGTTCTTTATTATTCCGCTGCGTGTTATCAATCATTGTTATTGTTCATCCTAGATATATAAGATCTAATCAATCTTGAGCTATAAACGATCTTATCAATTGGTATCAGAGCCTCGTGGCTCTCGATCTAGAATCTACAAGGTTTTGAAGAAACCCTAAAAACCCTAATTTTGATTTTCAATGATTTCTTCTTTATCAAGTTCAATTTGTATTTGGGGTTTTGTCATGATCCAGTCTATTCTTTCAAGTCAATCATGAAGATGTTCTAATTGCTGATGTTACTGATTCTATTTAATAACACCAATTATGGTTTTTGAGCTTCTATGATTTTTGCTAATATTAGGGTTTTTACAATAAACCCTAATTCAGCAAAGTATGGTTTCTGACTCTTATAATAATAGATTCATGTTTCTCATGGTTCGTGTGTATGAATCATGACCGTACTTGTTGAAAAGAAGTGTTTTTCATAAAGAAGTATGTACGAAAACCTAATTCATGATGGAGTTTGTATTGATTCTGAACGTATTGTTTAAACGTTGCTCGCTGCCTATGTAAGATTAATATGTCTCAACCATTTATTAATGTTGTTCGTTGGGTTTGTTTATGTGAATGGTTATTTGTCCATGGCGGTGGTGACTGAATAGGGTTCGTGATTGGAGACAGCAATTGTAAACCTTAATGAATAGGATTTGTTAAATGAACAGTCTTATGTGGTTTCAATAGTGTTCATCGTGAAGGTAAAGCAGTAGGTATGTTCATAATTGGGTTTTCTCAATATATGTACACGTGATGATAATGGTTTAAAGATGATGGAAAGCATCTGTGTGATTTATGATGAGTAATACTGTCATGAATTCACGTGATATATTTGGAAGATATACGTATGATGGTGATATATAGGAGACAAAGAGATTTTTTTAAAACAAAGAGATTCGGTTATTATGTATGAAGATTTGAAACCCTGATTTTTAGGGTTTTAGTTATGGAAGTAACGTGTGTTTTACCTGTTCGTATTATATGCTGTTGTGGGCTTTAAAGAATATTATAATAGTTCTCAACTGTTTGAAGACATGGTGTTTGTGCTCTCTCTCTATGATACTGTTCGAGCAAAGTGTAAGTATTGAATATTAATGCTGGTGAATGCATGTGTTTGGTGGGCTTCAAGGTAAATGAAAATGGAAGCTACTATTCGTACACAAAGGAAAGCAGCTTCATGTTTTGCAAAAGAGATATTAAAAGTATAATTGGGCACGTGAAGGCTACTGCTGCTTGTTCCACTTTATATTGTTCGTGTACAGTTCATTGTATTCAAAAGAGAAGTTTGTGCTGCTTATGCTATACTCGTTTCTACTGCTCGATGAAAACTGTTCAAAGAAGTGCTGCTTAATGTGGTTATTCATTTGTATCATGGGCTCAAAGATAAAGTTTGTCCTACTGCCTGTTCACAAAACGTTAATCCTGTCGTGTACACAGTTGGGCTTATTCAAGAAACGTGAAACTTAAATGGTATTACATGTTTATGATAGTGTTGCTATTCACAAATATATAGGTACTGTTTGTTAGGATTTGATGTTAATACTGCTCAATGTTATTGGTGCTGCCAACAGAAGGATTAATACTGTTTGAATTATTAATACTGTTCGAGGTAATTTGTACTGTTAGTTTCGTCCGAGAAGTGGTTTAATGCTGTTAGTTATATCCGATATCGGGTAAAACATGATTTTGGTTCTTGGATTATTACATGATCTCGGACAGAAGGTTGTTTGGTTTTTAACACACACAATTTGAATCTCGGAGTAGATTAAGATTCAATTTAATTTGATAAATGGCTTATTTTTGTTGGATCTCGGATGGGACTGTTTTTCACAACAGTTTATTCTTATTGATTTTATGGCTCGTTTTTGGAGATTTATTGAAGATGTGATTACAAAGACAATTGATTATCACTTATTTGATGTTGTAGTTGAGTTTCACAGATGCGTGTTCTTATCATATCTTAAAGTCGTGTTTATAGCAGGACATTGAGTTTAAAGATAACTTGTTCGTGCTTACAATGGTGTGACGAAGACTTGTCAAAATCTAGCAAAGGTGTGTGATTTTTCTTATGGTGCGCAATGCTCACATTTGCTATCACTTAGTGTGTGTCTCATAGAAGATGAGAATTTTGTCAAGAGGTTGCGGTCTACTTATATTTCATAGATTTTATTTATAAGTTCGACGTCACGTGGATAGTGTAAGACATAAGGCACAAGTTTGGGAGATTCTACTTCTTCATCAAATTCGTTATACTTAGTTTTCTTCATCAGTAATAACTACATAGAGCCTACAGAGTTCGAGATTCAAGAGATGGTAAACATATGGGTTTCAGAGGAAGCTTATTGATTAAATGTTTAACCATCTACATGCACCACTTGAGGGGAAGTGTTTACAAGTTGCATATCTATAGAAGACCCCTATTAGATGATTACAAAAAGGGGAAGAAGATTACAGGTTTATTGATTTGCAGCTTATTTATGTGTGATGACATATTCAAGGAGTTCTTAAATCAAAGGGAAGCATTGAAGATTTTTTTCATTCAAGGAGATGATTACATCTTAACTTCTCTAATTAAGGGGAAGTTCGTACGTGACTTTGTTTGTTTTATCATCATCAAATAGGGGAAGATTTTTGGGATTATTGATTTGATGAGACAAAATAAATATAAGAATGAAACAAGATGGAAACAAGAAGGACCAAAGTCGTATTTAATGAAGTCTTCAAAAGATAAGAATTGGAAGATTCTAAAGATATGGTCAAAGATAAAGATAAGTATTAAAATGATTTACTTATTAATTATTTTTATTAGTTTCCATGTAAGCCTTAGACTCCTTGTGCTATAAAAGGAGGTCTAAGCATGTTAGTTTGGATCATCCATTGCATAGTCGAATAGTAAAGGTGTGTGTGTGTACACCATAGTTAGTAGTTAGTTAGTAATAGACATATTATAGATGTCTATGTAGTAGTTAGTAGCCCAAGTTATAGTTGGGGTAATAGGGAAATCGTTTGATTGAAAAACCTTGTTCATAACATTGATGTTCTTGTTTATTCCGCTGCATATTATGTTATTCAATGTTATTATATCCTAGATGGGCAAATCTATTCTCAACACTTTTCTACGTGCTCCTTTATGAAATGGTAGCGGACAGCGATGTGTTTGGTTCTTGAGTGTTGGACTGGGTTGCAGGATATGGCTATGGCGGATTTCAAATCATAATAGATAGGAATCTGGTTGAAATGAAAGGCATAATCCGTTAACTGTGTCCGAATCTAAAGGACTTGGGCACAGCAAGCGGATAGAGACACATATTCTGCTTCCGCGGTTGACAACGCTGTACAGTCTTGCTTTTTCGAGGACTAACCCACCAGCTTTTCGCCTAAGAATTGAGTTTCACCGGAAGTACTCTTGAAGGTGTCATTACATCCCGCATAATCATCATCTGAAAATCTAGTTAGTTTAAAACCAGAATCCTTCGTATACTAGAGATCCATATTAACGGTTCCCCGAAGATAGCGAAAGATCCTTTTAACCTCCTTGAGGTACTTCTCGGTTGGCTTAGCTTGGTACCGAGCACATAAACAAGTAGCATGTATAATGTTCGGTCTGCTTGACGTAAGATACATTAGGGAACCAATCATGCTACGATATTTCGTTGCATCGACTAGAGATTCTTGTCAAGGTCAAGCTTGTCTTTGATCTCCATTAGAGTTCCAACGGGATCACAAGTTTCCATTTCATATTTTTAAGGATTTCTAACACGTAGATTGACTGGTTTATGAAGATGCCAAGAATACATTTCACATAAGAATATATGTGTGGGAAAGGTGTACAGTGGATATCCATATGAAGTCGAGTGGGTAATCTGTTTATGATTTATTGTTGCTATTGATTCTGTGGTAACAGTAGAACAATACTTAATACTGTTTTAAAAGAAAAGTTTTGGTGTACTGCTGCTTTTCGTAGTACTGCCTTGAGAATTTTTTAGTACTGCTTATTGTTTTTGTTAATACTGCCAGAGTTAAAACATTAGCAATGGATTAGGCAACAGTTTAAGAGAGTCACTAAGTGCAGGGGAGGAAGGAGAGAGAATTAGATTTGTGACAGATTAGCAAACATTCAGCAACCAGATCTGTGTCAGATTTTGCGACAGAATTTATGACAGATTATGTGTCACTAACAGCTCGGGAGAATGGTGACATCAGAACTGTGACAGCTAATTGCAACAGTTTTAGTGTCAGTAAAATGGTGTCACTAACCGTTTAAGAGGAAGGGTCACCCAGTTTCTCGCGACAGTGTTAGTGACGGTATTAGTAACTGTATAAAATGCATGAATACTTTTGTCGCACTAAATGAAATACGTTAGTACTGCCTGCACTTGGATTTTACTACTGCCAGAGTCGTCTCCGACCCCACTAAGCCCCCCAGCCAGGTCTCCGCGCTATAGTAGGCCTTGTCCACGATATCAAGTCAGTCTATTGGTTCTTTTGGATGGATTGGATCTTGGACAGGAACTATTTTTCAAATAGTTTATTGCTTATTGGATTTTATGCTCGGTTTGGAGTTTTTTTAAGATCTGTGTTACGAAGACAGCTGACTATTTCTTATTTGATGTTGTAGTTGGGTTTCACAGGTGCGTGTCTTATCATATCTTAAAGTATAGTTTTACAGGCTATGACTTTAAAGATAACTTGTTCGTGCTTACAATGTATGGTGTGACGATGGATTGTCAAAATTTAGCTAAGGTTGTGATTGTTCTTATGGTGCTCAATGCTCACATTTGCTATCACTTAGTATGTGTCTCATAGAAGATGAGGATTTTGTCAAGAGGTTGTGGTCTACTTATATTTCACAGATTTGTTTATAAGTTCGACGTTACATGGATAGTGCAAGACATAAGACACAAGTTTGGGAGATTCTACTTCTTCATCAAATTCGTTATACTCCATTTTCTTCATCAGTAATCACTACATAGAGCCTACAGAGTTCGAGATTCAAGAGATGGTAAACATATTAGTTTCAGGGGAAGCTTATTGATTAAATGTTTAACTATCTACATGCACCACTTGAGGGGAAGTGTTTACAAGTTGCATATCTACAAGAAGACCCCTATTGGATGATTATAAAAAGGGGAAGAAGACTACAGAGATATGATTTGCAGCTTATTTTGTGTGGTAACATAGTCAAGGATTCTAATTCTTAAGTCAAGGGGAAGCATTGAAAATTTTGTTTCTTTTAGGGAGATGATTACATCTCAACTTCAGGGGAAGCTTTGGCTTTATGATGAATTTCGTATGAGACTTTGTTTGTTTTGTCATCATCAAATAGGGAAAGATTATTGGGATTCTTGATTTGATGAGACAAAGTGAATAAAAGAATGAAACAAGATGGAAACAAGACTGACCAAAATTGTCTCATCATGAAGTTCTAAGTTGTAAGAAGAAAAATAAAAGATTTGGTCCAATAAGATAAGATATGAATATTAATGAGAAGAAATTAATTGATTCTCTCATTAATATATTAAATTAGGTTTCTAGTAAGCCTATGAACCTTATTTCTATAAAAGGAGTCTAGGCATTAGAAAAAGAAATTCTAGATAATTAGAAGTCGAATGATGAGAGTCAAATAGTAAAGGTGTGTGTGTACACCATAGTTAGTAGTTAGTTAGTAATAGACATATTATAGATGTCTATGTAGTAGTTAGTAACCCCAAATTATAGTAGTTGGGGTAATGGGGAAAACGTATGAATGAAAAATCTTGTTCATAACTTTGATTGTGTTCTTTATTATTCCGCTGCGTGTTATCAATCATTGTTATTATTATCCTAGATGAGCTAAACGATCTTATCAATATGTTTATGTTCTTGCATAGATCTATGATTCCTATGGTGTTTGTGTTGATTTTTCAAAAAGAAATGAAATAATATCTTGTCATCTTTTATAAAAATGGAAGTAATATGTTTATGACTTTATGATCTTGGTGAGGTGAGTTAAAAAGTGAGTTGCAACAATAGAAATGAAGGGATTAGGTTAGTTTTAGATGTGGTTTTGTTATGGATTAGCTGTGTGAATGGAGATTAGGCTAGACTAGGCACTATTGTGAAGTTTGGTTTGATTTTTGGAAGCGTTTGTGAAATACATAGTTGCTGATCCAAAATTGTTATGAGGTTTTGTTGGGAAAATAGTTTGTAACAGACTTAATACTGGTAGTATAACAGTTAAGTCTGGTAGTAATAGTTAGTTCTGTTAGTATTGATTTAATACTGGCAGTACTAAGTTAAGTCTGGCAGTACTAAGTTAGTACTGGTAGAGTAGCAGTACTAGAGTTAGTACTGGTCATAGTTAGTTCTGTTTATAGTTAAGTCTGTTTATGTAACAGAATAGTAATAGTTATCTTAGAGATATCTTAGGAGATATCTTAGGAAAGGATATGTATTATCCTTTGACGTTTGTAAAGCCCATTAGGGTTTCCTTGGTGTATAAGAGGAACCCTAAGGCACAATGTTTTGTACGAGTAAGTGTTTGAAATATCAATAGAATCATAGAGCTTAATAGCAATTTAGTATTATCGTTTCTTCTTTATTCTTGTGTTAAGATTCCGCATTAACACTTGATAATTCATAGTCAGTGTCTCTCATATAGGTCTCATTTTTGGGGATTTATACAAGTTATCTATAGTCTTTCAAAAGGCTAGCTCAGAAGATCCCTAACCGAGGACCAACAAGTGGTATCAGAGCCTTTAGAGGGACTCTGAGAAAGAAGAATCAATAGAACCACAAACAACAAACTACACTCTCCCACAAAATATCACAACCTGCAAATGATGATTTCTCACAACATCTCAGTGATGGTGAAGAATCAAACCATGAAGATACATCAGACACTGGTACTGCACCTAAACAACAACAATAAGTGATTCCTCAAACTTCTGCTATCTTCAAATATCAAACTCCAATTCTGAAGGATAGTGGAGTATGATATATGGGCTGTGGCGATGGAGCATTACCTTGATACATTGACAATGAAGTATGGGAGGTAACCTCTCAGAATGGAACATCCACGGAGAGAATTTCAATTGAAAAGGATGGTATGTTGTAGAGTACTTTCATACGTTACTGCCTGCAGAGATTCAAGCTGTTGAAAAGGAGAGGAAGGCTAAGAATATTTTGCTGATGGCCATTCCTAAAGAACATATGAGAAGATTTCATGGAATGGATGATGCAAAAGAGATCTGGGAAGCCATCAGAACTAGGTTTGGTGGTAATGCAAATTCAAAGAAAATGCAGAAGGCTGTTTTCAAACAACAGTTTGAAGCATTTAAAATATCCAATTTCTGGATAAGACTAGAAAGGGATATGGAAAGGTTTCTCAATAGGTCTTTCTCAATTGAAGCTAATGGTGCTGAAGTATCAAAACAGAGATGCAAATCATAAATTTCTTAGAATCTTTGCCTTCAGCCTTGGTCAAATCTGGCCTATGACATGAGGAATAATCAGAGATTGACAATTTATCTATTGATGATTTATACAATAACCTTAGAGTTTTCAAGCAAGAAATTCAAGGTGCTTCAAAAACATCTTCAAGTGCTCAAAATGTTGCTTTTGTTTCACAAAGCAAAGTAGCACTATTACGGTTAAGTTCTTGGTTTTTTGGTGCTATCAGTTCTTGCACTCCTTCTACTTCTTCAACCAATATTCCTGAAAAAGAAGTTCTTGCTGGTTTTGCTGATGAAGTAATCTATTCCCTCTTTGCCAAACAAACAGAGGATTTGGACTTACTTCATGAAGATTTGGAACAGATTGATGATGTAGATATTGAAGAGATGGACATCAATTGGCAAATGGCAATGATTGCTATTCGAATGAAGAAGTTCTATAAGAAAACAGGCAGAAGAGTTTGAGTGGATGGAAAAACACCTGTTGGTTTTGACAAAAAGAAGCTTGAGTGCTTCAATTGTCACAACACTGGTTACTTTGCTAGGGAATGTACAGCAAAGGGGGTACATGATGGAAAGAAGAAGAGAGATTCTCTTTATCAACTTAAGAAGCTGGGAAGAGGCAAGACACGAGAAGAATCAGATGGGTGTGCTGGGACAATTGGATGATGGGATTGTCAATTGGGCCTAGAAACTACTGAAGCTGAACGAAAAACATTCATGCACTTATGGCTATCAGCTCAAGCAATGAGGTATCTTTGTGTTCTAAAACTTACATTGATTCATATAATAAGCTTAAATTACTGTATGATGAACAAATGAATCAGTTAGGTGATCAAGAAGCACAAATACTTGCATATAGTTAAGCTGTTAAGAAACTAGAAGCTCAACTTGTTACTTCTCAAAAATAAGCAACTTTCTTCTACTTGAAAAAGCTTGCATTCAAGCTAGTGAAATACCTGAAAAAGATGAAAAGCTTAAATAGGATTATAGAAGATCTAGGAATGAAAAGCTGTAAAAGAAAAGGAACAATTGAGAAAACAGTAGATTCATGGAAAGATTCTCACAAGAACCTTTCTGGAGATTAATTAATTTGGCATGAGTTCAATTGATAAAACTTGGCCTTGGGGGTTTGACATACATCTAATGATGAAGGTTCCTAAGTGATGGAGGAAGAAATGAATTTTTCTGTGTTTAATTGTTCAAAAGAGGATTCAGTTGGAAAACCTTTGTACAGTAGATTTACAAAGACCAATGATTTTAAAGGTGTCCCACATCCCTTAAGTGGAGATTATACTCCTAAACCACAAGAGGAAATTGATGATTCTTTGTATGTTTATGGTAAAAAGGGTCCTCAAAAACCTGAAATTAGTGTGTCAGATGACAATTCTTCTGAGCATTCTACCTGTCAATCAAATGACAGTGAAGGATCTTGTGGAAATACCTCTGAGCACTCTTTTGAGACTGAATCAGAAAGTTTAAGTGAACCAAATGAGATGTCTAAGTCAAGGTTGGAAGTAACTAATGAAAAAGATGTGTCTGCTCCAAAATCAAAAGAAGTTGAACCTAGTTGTGTCTCACACATAAAAACTCCTAGGCAACCACTCAAAGATAAAGAAACACATAAAGTTAATAGGAAGAATTGGAATGATATGATGGAAAGAGAACTAGGGGAAGGTTACTCTTTTACAAAGAAGAAATGTTTTGTTTGTGGTAGTCTAAGTCATTTGATTAAAGATTGTGACTATTATGAAAAGAAAATGGCAAGGGAAGCTGAGGTTAAAAGGGTTGTTAATACTGGTAATGGGGTGGCAAAACCAGTATGGACAAATGCAAACAGGATTAATCACTCAAATAAATTTGTTCCTAGATCAGTACAACTTAATGCTGGTAGGCCAAAGTTTAATTCTGTTAGGCCTCATATTAATACTGGTAGGACAAATATTAATTCTGTTAGGCCTAAAGTTAATACTGTTAGTCCTAAAGTTAATACTGTTAGACCTAGACAGCCAGTATCTAGCAAGACCTCAAACAGTTCAAGTCCCAAAAGACCACAGATGAATCAAATGAATCAAAGAAGGGATTTTTCAAAATCATATTCATCTGTAAGAAGACCCTTTGCAAAATCTACAGCACAAATGGCTCATTCTAATGCTGTAATGGGAAGTTGGGGATCTGCTGTTAAGACCTCAGCAAGTTATAATTGGAGGAACTCTAGACCAAACTTCAATTATAACAGTGGACCTACTTTTATTAGAACTGTGAATGCTAATGGTCCACAAGGCAGACCCAAGCCTGCGAAGGCCTGGGTCCCTAAGAGAAACTAATTTCTCTTATTCATGTGCAGGAACATCCACTGAAGAACATGGTAGATAGAGGTATATTTGATAGTGGATGCTCAGGGCACATGACAGGTAACAAGGATCAACTAGAGGATTTTGAAGAATTCAATGGGGGATCTGTTACCTTTGGAGGTAGCAAAGGCTACATATCTGGAAAAGGTAGAATAAGAGTCGGTAATTTAGATTTTGATAGTGTGTCCTTTGTAAAAGAATTAGGGCATTTTAACCTTTTCTCAATATCACAAATTTGTGATAAGCAGCATAAGGTTCTTTTTACTGAAACTGAATGTCTTGTTGTGTCTTCTGACTTTAAGATGCCTGATGAAAATCAGATACTTTTAAAGGTCCCTAGACATCACAATATGTACAGTTTTGACATGAAGACACCTTCTCCTGCTAAAGGTTTTGCCTGTTTTTGTTTGATTGCCTTAAAGCCACATCTGATGAATTCTAAATTGTGGCATAAAAGATTAGGTCATATCAATTTTAAAAATCTAAACAAACTTGTGAAGGGAAACCTTGTCAGAGGTTTACCTTCCAAGGTTTATAAAAATGACCACACATGTGTTGCCTGCCATAAAGGCAAATAACATAGGGCCTCTTGCAAGGCCAAGTTAGAAGATTGATCACCAAGCCACTACACACCTTGCATATGGATCTTTTTGGTCCTACTTCTGTGAAAAGCATTAATCATGCAAGTTATTGTCTTGTTATCACTGATGATTGTACCAGATTTTGTTGGGTATTCTTTTTGGCTTCTAAGGATGAAACTAGTGGCATTCTTCAGACCTTTATTAGGCAGATTGAAAACCAGCTTAGTCATAGAGTTAAAATCATTAGATCAGATAATGGCACTGAATTTAAGAATAGAGATATGCTTGAATTTTGTGGTAACAAGGGAATAAAACAAGAGTATAGTAATGCCAGAACTCCACAACAAAATGGAGTTGCTGAAAGGATGAACAGAACCCTAATTGAGGCTGCTAGAACTATGCTAGCAGATTCTCTCTTACCAACCACTTTTTGGGCAGAAGCAGTTAGTACTGCTTGCTATATTTTTAATAGGGTAAGAGTGACAAAACCTCAACACAAAACTCCATATGAGCTTTTGTTTGGCCACAAACCAATTATAAGCTACATAAGACCTTTTGGGTGTCATGTTACCATTCTAGATACTCTTAGTGTGCTTGGAAAGTTTGATGGAAAATCTGATGAGGGATTCTTAGTTGGTTACTCACTAAACAGCAAAGCCTATAGGGTTTATAATTTAGTAACCAAAAGAGTAGAAGTAAATCTGCATGTTAATTTTCTTGAAGAAAAACCCAATGTCAAAGGAGTAGGATATAGATGGATGTTTGATATTGACTATCTTACTGATTCTATGAACTATATTCCTGTATGTTTGGAGAATCAAGCTAACAATGCAGGTATTTCAGAGGAAACTAACAGTGCAGGTACTTCACAAACTCCAGAGTCTATTGCTTCTGAGGAAAAAGATGAGGAAGTAGAGCTTATTGTTGTGCCTTCAGCTGTAAAGATTCCTGAAGAAAAAGATGAATCAAGGACATCTTCCACAAATTCAAAGAAAGAGGAGACCTTGACAGAACCTCAAAAAGAGATGAAGGATTCCTCTACTGATCCTAAGATTCAAGCTTTTAGAAAGAGGAGTTGGAAGAATTGCCTAAGGCATTTGGGACCAGTTCTTGAAAAACAAAACACTACCAGTATTCCTTAAGTTAATAATGGTATCTTTGTCATGATAGTTAATACTGGTGGCTTGATCATGATGATCTCATTATGCCAGAGCTCGAAATCTTTCACAAGCTGAGAACAGGAATTTTTTGCTGAGGCATCTTATGATGTGGAGGTGTGACTAAACTAACTTCAACAGTCATTCCTACAGAAATGAAGTAAGTTTCTACTCATACACTTAGGATTCATAGTATTCACACAAAAAGTCAAATACTTGGTGATCCTTATGTCAGCTGTGCAAAATCTAAGGAAGCAAAGTGTCAGAAACAAATCAGGAGCCTCATGCTCTTCTCAGTCTATTCAAAGCAGCAAAGAAAACAAATCACAATGGATCAGCAGCATTGTTGTTGGCTGTTTTCTATCTCAAGAGGAACCTAAAAAAGATTGCTGAAGATTTACAAAGATGACAGTTGGGTTCAGCCATGCAAGAAGAAAAACTATTACTGTTCAAGCTACAACAAGTTGGGTTCTTGTAGATTACCTCATAGAATGAAGGTGATTGGCCAACAAGTGGGTCTACAGAATCAAAAGAGATGAAGAGGTATGGTTGGTGAGGAATAAAGCAAGATTGGTGGCCCAAGGGTACACACAGGAAGAAGGTATTGACTATGATGAGGTTTTTGCTCCTGTGGCAAGAATAGAAGCTATCAGGTTGTTTTTGGCCTTTGCCTCATTTATGGGGTTCATAGTATACCAAATGGTGTTTTAAAAGTATTTTCTGTATGGCATATAGTATTGAAGAGGTTTAGTATCACAACATCATGGTTTCGTTGATCCTGAACATCCTACAAAGGTTATAAGTTGGTCAAAAGCTTTGTATGGACTGTACACCAAGCACTAGAGCTTAGTATGCCTACTTTATCAACATTCTAGAGTAGCATGGATACAAGAATGGTACAATTGACAAGACTTTGTTCATTAAAAGAGACAAAAAGGATATCATGTTGGTTCAAGTGTATGTTGATGATATCATTTTTGGTTCTACCAACAAATCTTGGTGTGCTGAGTTTGAAGCCTTGATGAAAAGCAGATTCCATGGGTGAACTCACATTTTTCTTAGGTATACAAGTTAAACAGAATAAGGGAGGAATCTTCATCTCTCAGGATAAGTATGTAGCTGAGATACTTAAGAAATTTGATCTTGTAAATGTGAAAGCTGCAATTACACCCATGGAGACCAAGTTGCCTTTGACAAAGGATGAGGAAGCTTTTGATGTAGATGTACACTTGTACAGATCTATGATAGGTTCCATCATGTACTTAAACTGGCCTCTAAGACCTAATTATTATGTATGCAGTATGTGTTTGTTCACGTTTTCAGGTTACTCCAAAGACTTCTCATCTCAATGCTGTCAAGAGGATCTTCAAGTATCTCAAGGGCAAACCACACTTGGGCTTATGGTATCCTAGGGAATCACCCTTTGACTTGGAAGCATTCTCTGATAGTGACTATGGTGGGTCCAACCTTGACAGGAAATCCACAACAGGTGGTTGTCAATTTCTTGGACAAAGACTTATCTCATGGGGGGGGTCAATGTAAGAAAAGACATTGTGGCCACTTTAACAAATGACAAGCTGAATATGTAGCTGCTGCAAATTGCTGTGGACAAGTATTGTGGGTTCAAAATCAATTGTTGGACTATGGTTTCAATTTCATGAATACCAAAATCCACATTGATAATGAAAGCACAATCTGCATTGTGAAGAACCCAGTATATCATTCTAAGACAAAGCACATCGAGATTCGTCACCACTTCATAAGAGATTGTTATGAGAAGAAGCTCATAAGTGTGGAGAAAATTCACACCGACTTAAATGTAGCTGACTTGTTGACCAAACCTTTTGATAGACCACGGTTTAATTACTTGGTGGTTAGCATTGGTATGATCAACCCATAGCAACATTTAAGGGGAGGCTTAGTTGTATAGTTTGTTTAATTCTGGTAGCTAAGTAGTATTAATACTGTTAGTTAAGTTTAGGTTAATACTGGTAGTTATGTCATATTAATACTGGTAGTGAAGTAGAGTTAATTCGGGTAGTTAGTTTTCATTAATTCTGTCTATACAATTTCTTGCAGTATGTTTTTCTTTGTTTTAGACTACTCTTTGCAGGCATAGCATGGATGTGCAGATGAAAGGCACGAGTGATAAGGTTTTAGCTTTTGTAAATTCTTAGTACATATTTAATTCTGGTTGAAAAAGAGTTAATTCGGGTTGACTCTTAATTAATTCTGTTTGACCAAAATTAAGTCTGGTAGTGTAAATTGTTAATACTGGTAGGTTATTGTTAATGCTGGTTGCGGGAAATTTGACTTTTTCTGTTTTATCACTGTTTAAATGTTACCGTTAGAGATTTTTACGGCGCTATTATCGTTCCTCAGAGAAGCTATATATAGATAAAGTTTGATTTCTCTTTCATACTTATCTTTTTATTGCTCTCTCCTTTTCACAAAGTAAAACTCTTCTTTAATAACGAAAATAGTCAAGCGTCCTGTTACCAGCATCTACAATTTCACTCGCATCAAAACCCAAGTAAATTAATACGGTTGTCCAATGGCTCAATTAAAGTATTGTGACAAACACAATCAAGTGGGGTTTTTGCGCAAGCCTGACGAAAGTGCAGGGTTTGCTGAGATAGTGGATTTTCTTCGAGGTTCCAACCTCAGGTATGCCTTAACTACTAATCCAACTATCTATGATTCCCTTGTAAAACAGTTTTGGCAGACTGCTACTACCAATACTCACGCTAATGGGACTCTAGAAATTAAAGCAACAATTGATACCATAGGATACACAATCTCTGAGGCGTCTATTCGCGATTCACTTCACTTAGAAGACGCCACAGGGATTACTATGCTGCCAAATGATGAACTTTTTGAGGGGATGGGGCAAATGGGGTATCCTACTGATGGAACCTTTACCTTTTGGAAAAGTTTTTTCACACCCCAATGGAGATTTTTAGTCCACCATCTTTTGCACTGTATAAGCTCTAAAAGTGGTGGATGGGATCAATTCGGTAGCAATATTGCTACTGCTTTGATCTGTCTATCCACTGGTAGAGTTTATAATTTTTCAAAACTTATTTTTGATGGTATGGTGGCAAATTTGAAAAGCAAGACAAAGTTTTTGATGTATCCTCGTTTTCTGCAAATGATTTTGAATATTCAAACGGAAAACAAACACCTTTATCTAGCTGTGAGCCTGACCAAAACGATTTTTGGAAATATGAAAAGGGGTTTTCGAGGGGCACCAAGACCTCTATTGCCTACTATGTTACTTGTTGCTGCTAACCCAAATGCAGGTCAAGAAAATGATGTTGTGGCTCCATCCAAACCATCATCATCATCACCTCATACACCTACACCACCACTTATCCCTACACATACACCACCACCTATCACTACACCTACACCACCACCACCACCTATCCCTACAACTACACCACCACCTATCACTA
>BQNB010049955.1:0-41767 GCA_026074375.1 Tanacetum coccineum
GTTTTCTAGCTTCTTGTTTTCAGGTGTTTTTGTTTTGTGTATTTGTAAAAGATGAAATGAATAAAGGTTAAGTTGGAATGTAGGATATAAGTGGGGTAACCCTTTATATAGCAAAGAAATGTTGCAAAGTCAATGAATTTTTAAATCATTTCTTTAGACTAGTTTGATACACGCGCTTAGCGGCGGCGATAAAAATTGTTAACCCAACTCGTTCCGTAATTTCCTACCCGCTTAGAGAATTCGTTTGTTTGGGTTTATGTACATCATATTAACATCATTCTCGCTTGTATAAAGACTCACACTCTCTTACTCATCAAACATTGTCTCCAAAAGTATATATCTTTTACGAATCAAGTTTGTATTCAAATTACAGTTAAAGTTGTTAAAAAATTCAAAATATACCCACTAAAAATGTAAAAAGCTAAAAATTTATAAAAATATATCAAAATTGATGTTGAATTAAAGATCACGAAATTTTAGAAAATGTGGTGAAATTAAATTATAAAAAAAATAAATAGATAAAAAAATATGTCAAATTGAAAATAAAAGTGATTTTTTTATTAAAAAATGACACATGTCACTCTATGTGATTTTCTAAAATAAAATAGATTGTCAAGATTGCACCTCTTTATTTTAATTTTTAATGGGAACCACATTGTAAATGTTTTATATAACAGTATAGATAGATATAGATTAAAGGAATAGAAACTTGATTTGCTACAATTAATAGTGCATGTATCATTTATGACCTCGTTACTTATTATATTAAGGACGGCAAAAAATAATCAGAATCAACGTTCAAATATACTCTTCAGAAATCATGTATTAAAATAGTACTTATGTCTATCATATTCTTGGTTTCACCTAACTACATTGTTTACGTAACATTTCATCAACACATAAACAAGACAAATTTCCTACTTAATTACGTGAGATAACTCTTTTTGGCAGTGTATGCATGGATGATTAATATGTGGTATTTAAAGAATACGTTGGAAAGTATTTTGAAACAACCGAATAACATTTTGAAATAAGAACTAAACTTTAGGTTAGCGACTAAGTTTTGCACGAATGTTGAATCTTTAATCCTAAGACAAATATCGTGTACTCTAAGACAAACCGATTTATTTGGAATCAAAGCATTTGATTGTGGTTGATATACATCTTTTTTGATCTCATATAAAATCATAGGTCGTGGTTTTCAATATACACAAGAAGCATTTTGTTTAGGATTATATGTAACGATGACCTCAAGTTATCGCGGTCACCCATGTCATCTCAACGTCAATTCAGTTTTTTCTCTCTAAAACGATCAACAACATAATCAAATGACCGTAAATAAGGTGACTCTTATCAACACAAAAAACATGCTCTAGAAAAACAATTTAATAAATAAACACCCACACACAACTGACAACACTCACAAGTAACTCGGTCGGCCTGGGTGACCAAAACTTCTTTTTTTGGGTGAGGGATGCGTTTGTTGGAGTCCAATGCGTAAGAGAGAGTGACGCGTTTCATACCCCGACCGACAATTTGCTCGACCATCCACTGCGGATGGTCTAAGGTCTCAAATCTTGTGCTTAAACAACTCTTTTAATCTTAAGAACCTATTAACATTACAATACAAGCTAAATTTATGCATTGTGTTATTGTGTACCACTGTCACATAATATAAATCGAAGAAAATTGTAGTTGGACAACAATTTGATGATAAATATAACACAAAAATAATAACATTTTTTAGTAAAATACAAATACCTCACTCTAGAAGTCAAAATTATAAAAATTGTTACTATGAGATAGTAGTATTAAACAACGTTGAGGGTTGACTTTATAGTTACTCAGATAAGGTGATGTGAATATTACATTAAATTGTGTGTGAAAGACATAAAAGAGATTATCGGAAATATGTGAGCCCTCTGTATTATTCAACTTTTATATATAAAAACTGCAATTGAAGCATATGTGGTCATAAACTATAAGTTTATGAGCGAAGATTACTGTATTAATTGGCATGACCGGTTGGACCATCATGCGTCAATGATGATGTGAAAAATATGAAAGAACCATGAGTTTCTTTAAGGATGATTTTTATTATTGTTCTCGATGGAAGTTAAGTATTTAGAGGTATATCCATTGGCCCGTCCCTTCATCTTTCACACCTATTCTACGCGGATGACGCTATTTTCTTAGGTCATTGGAGTAATTCTAATATTGACACTATAGTTCGAGTGTTGGATTGTTTTTATCGTGCTTCGGGCTTGCGCATTTATATGACTAAAAGCAAACTTATGGGTATTTCGGTGTCTAGTGATATAGTTGAACAGGCCGCTTCCAAGACTGGATGTGCGTCGCTTAAACCTCCGTTTTCTTATTTAGGGTCGAAAGTTGGCGGTCTCATGTCTCGTATTCAGTCTTGGGATGAGATTATGAATACACTTGCTGCTCGTTTATCCAAATGGAAGATGAAGACTTTATCTATTGGAGGTAGATTAACACTTCTTAAATCGGTTTTAGGATCGATGCCTATTTATCACTTGTCATTGTTTAAAGCTCCCTCTAAGGCCTTCAAAGGATGGAATCCATTCGTTGTCGTTTTTTCAATGGTATTGAGAATGATAGTAAGAAACAAATATGGATCAAGTGGAACAAAGTGTTGGCATCCAAAGAGAAAGGTGGTTTAGGTGTGTCGAGTCTTTACGCGTTGAATAGAGCTCTTATGTTCAAATGGGTGTGGCGTTTTCGTACCCAAGGGTCGTCATTATAGGCAAAGGTCATTAAAGGGATCCATGGTGAAGATGGGAAGCTCGACATGCATGTTAACAATTTCCATCCATCCATTTGGTTGGATATCGTTCGTGAAGTGAAGAAATTGAAGAATATTGGCATTGATCTTCTTAGCTTTATTCACAAAAAGTTAGGAAATGGTTCTGCTACTTTATTTTGGGAGGACATGTGGCGAGGAGACACAAATCTTAAATCTCTTTATCCTAGATTGTTTGCTTTGGAGTCAAATAAATCCATTACAGTCGCAGCTAAGTTGTCTCAAGACAGTTTATGGTCTTCTTTTCGTAGAGATATAAGAGGAGGTGTCGAACAAGCTCAACTTTCCCAGATGATCACGAACATGGAAGGCGTTTCCCTTGGTGCCATGAGGGACAGGTGGGTTTGGTCTATGGATGGCACAGGTGAGTTTTCCGTTGCTTCTGTTAGAAGGATGATTGATGATCGTTCGTTACCAGATATTTTGTCTAAAACTAAATGGGTTAATATGGTTCCCATTAAAATTAACATTCATGCCTGGAAAGTTAGATTAAATGGTCTTCCCACGAGACTGAACCTCTCTAAACACGGCATGGATATTGAGTCTATCTCATGTCCTTTATGTGATAATGCGGTGGAATCATCGAGCCATATCTTCTTTACTTGCCATATAGCCAGAGAATTGTTTCGAAAGATCACTCGTTGGTGGGACATTAATTTTTTGGAGATATCCTCGCACGAGGAGTGGACGGATTGGTTTTTAAATCTTTGTCTCCTTTCTAAACACAAAAAGCTTCTTGAAGGAGTTTGCTACATTATGTGGTGGCATATTTGGAATTTTCGCAACAAGAGTGTTTTTGGTGCAACTATTCCTTCAAAGGCTTCTATTTTCGAGGACATTGTGGCATCTTCTTTTCATTGGTGTAAACATAGATGTAAGGCTTATTTTAGTTGGCTAGATTGGCTTAAAAACCCTCATCTTATTTCCTTGTAATTTCTAGCTTCTTGTTAGTTTCTTTTATAAAATTTCGTCGTTCAAAAAAAGAGAATAAACTATAGTTTTGTACACTTTTTGAAAGTGTGGACAATAAATGTGTATAATCAACATTTTTGTTGTAGTGTCAAGCCTATAATGTTTCAGGACATAAAGGGGCTATTTGGTTCGCGAATTTAAAAACTTGGTGTTTCAAATTCAAAACCAGAAGTATTATAAATACTGGTATTACAAATGATGTGATGTGTTTGGTTAACAAAAATGATAAACTGGTTTACAATGATAGTAATAATATATGACAAAATTACCCTCAACGTCACTTTAGTCTTCTCCACGGGCACTTAATAATAAATCATCAAGCATAAAGTGGTAATCACAAAACCCCAATTAACAAACACAACGTTCGATTCAACACAAAATATAACATATGCATCCAAAAATGAAATCAGCACAATAATGGCAATGCGTGATATGCCGAAATCTAAATGGAAGTGAAGGCGAATATGTAGCTCCCAGCAAAGAAGAGCTTCTCAATCTACCAAAATTAGGGATGGCAACGGGTGAGAAAAAACCCATAACCCATGGGTACCCGCACGTAAATGGGTAGGTAATCCTATTATTTTTCACCCGCGGGTGGGTTGTAGGTTAAAATTTGTACCCATCGGTAGGTGGCGGGTGGGTGACGGTATAACACCCCCATTTTGTCAAATATAGCAGTGGAAGCTAATTTGGGGTATTAGTTCATAGTACAACAGTCATAATCATAGAAAACGAATCGTAAAGAGACGTTTTTGGAAAATTTAGTTATCATTCATTTATTTATCAGAGTTTTACAAAAGAGAGGTCCCAAAATCTAGTAACATAAAGTTTGAATGATAACAGTTTAGCCATCTTCATGTCTGTGCCACTCCGTGCCATAAGTTGCTCAATTACCTGAGATAAACATGCTAAAAAGTCAACACAAAGGTTGAGTGAAATTCATAGGTTTAAGTTAAACAGTTTGAATGCAAGTTCAATAGTGGGTTACGTTGTTATACACCCATAGTTTGTAATAATTGTAACACATACAATTATCATGGAAAAACAGTATTATTGCCCTAAGCTCATGCAACCAAACATTAACATGGAAATCACCTCAGTGACATTAGTGAGGAACAAATGTCCTCGTGGAAAGGTAACTTGCCAAAGTTACCCATTATTATCAAATAATTTCCTACTTAGGTACCAAGAAAGTATAGTTACACCAACAGAGTTCGTCAACACAACCACCCCGATAGATCTATCCACAATATTCGTGTTCACTCGCAAGTGACTAATGGTTCATGATTAAGAAATATTGGCAGTAAAGGCAAACTTAGGCAATATATCAGGATAGCATATAGTTGGAAAAACACTTGCATTCATGGTTTATAGCATGTATCCCCCTCGCGGGTTTATAAAACATTCAAAAGATTTAAAATGCGAGGCTATGAACTCACCTTAACAGGGAAATCTAATTGATGGCAAAAGTATATCAGTTGAAAGTAACGGCCTTGTCACGCAACCTGGGTAATATGTCAAGTCTTAGTTTGATTGTTTATTTTTCAAATCTCTATGAAGTTTAATATTTGATTTATTAATTTATAGAAATATTGTATCACTGTTCGGGCCATCATAATTCAAAGGTCATGTAGTAAACGTTTGAGGAGCCAGGACACTTTAAATCGTAAATCCAGCAAACTCGTCAAAACGTATACCCAATGAAACCCCTCACATGAAGCTCCCTAGTAACGTGATACATTATTGTTTTAAGTTTTCTTCAAAAGTTAGTCGATGATAAATTACGTTAATTATATAACGTAATTGTTTTATAATGCGTCGATCGATGATTAATAACGATAAATGTGTCGGGTTTTAATAAAATCAAGTTTTATAATATTTATATATATTTTTATAATTAATATAAAAATATTATATTTTATATTTATAAGTTTTCAAAAATGTCAATATATACCCTTGATTTATAAACTTTTACAAGTTTAGTCCTTTATATAAAAAGCATATATAATTTAAACCTTTAACTTTAGAACTTGGCAAAACAACCCCTTGTAGTTATAACTTTAGGAAAATTACATTTTCAGCCCCTCTAGTTATAAATTTCCAAAAGTTACGATATATACCCCTATGCATGAAAATATTTGCAAATCAAGTCCAAAATCCATAATATTGATATTTTTCAATATAGAAAGTAATTTGTAGGTTATTATAAAAAGCCAAAATAATTTAGAATGAATAAGTTATACGAGCTTGAACTTATGAAAAGAGCTTATGAGCTCGAAAATACCAAAATGGGTTCGTTTGGTTTAGGAAAACCAAACCATATGGTTTTGTGGTTCAAGGGCTTAAACAAAAGTTTACACATGATCTTATAGAGCTTATAGAAGACTTAAAACAGAATGTGAGCTTATTGAACAAGAAATTAAGCTTACTTGAGCTTAAACGGGTTGAAATGAGGGTTTTGGGTTTGTACGCCTAGGAAATGACTTCAATGGCTTCCTTCTCTTGTTTTCTTGGCTTCTAAGGGCTGGGTACTTCTTCCTTGGCTTCCTTACTTTTGCTAGAACTTGGTTTGAACTTATATTTAAGGTGGAAAAGAGTTATGAGGATGAAATGAAAGTGTATGTGTGTGTTCGGCTTATATAGGGCTCAAATGACTTAGGGGCCAAGTTTTCTTAGAGTAGGCACCAAGATTACTTGGTGTGGTGGCCAAGGGCTGCTATGGTGACTAATAGAAAGCTATGGTGAGGTGTAGGGAGGTGGTGATGTTTCAAAAATCAAAGAGGATGACAAGTAGCTTACTTAGTGTGCAACTTGTGGTGGTAGCTTACAAGGAGGTGATGGAGGTGCTTATAAGGTGCTGGAGTGATGGTGATGTAGTGGTGAGGTCATGGTGATGAAGGTGGTGGTGATTTATGGAGGAGCTTGAGGTGCTTATTTAGTTTATACATGGCAGTTTTTGGACAGCCAACATCAGTCCTGGTAATTTGGTTTCCATTTACAAACCGTAATTCCGATCAAACTTAAAATATTGAGCATGGTTAGCTATTTGAGTCCTCTACAACTTTTAGTTTTATATATTTAAGGGTTACTATACAAAACTCTAGAGATAACAGCCATTTACTACAAGTGTGCAGAATTTGCGCACTTTTGCAGACGAATTGGGTTTAGGTTTAAGGTTTAGAAGTCATGCATTAAGTGCTTGTACCGTGTACTAAAGAGGTGGTATTGGAAATCTAAATATGAAAAACGGTAAAAATGGTGTTTTTTTGAATTCAATGCATTGTTGATTTATACTTTTGAGCTTAATGTGTTGTACATTGACTTGGAGGGAAAATATAATTCAAATGTTGTGCATTGTACACTTTTACACATGCTTTGAAGGCTTGCACATCCATTTTATATGTATACATTACATATAATTAGGGTTTTGATATAAACGTTAACGTTTAATGCTTGTTTTGTAGTAACGTTGTAAATGGTACGTTAAATTGATAATGTACTTGGTAAAAATGATATTAAGATATTGACTTGACATATTAGGATGTTTACATGATATAAACATAGATATAGATGACATTGGTAGAGGTTGCGTGAGCTCGTTTACTTTAGAGATGCAAGTTACGTTGCATAATGAGATAAAGCAAAAAAATTTCCTGTAAAAAGGTGGTATATATATAATAGATGGATATTACAGTGCATCTAATTTAATAGATGGATAATTACATTGATGAAAATTACGGGTTGTTATAAAGTCAAAGATAATAAGATCGACCTTTTGGTTCAACAATATGAATAATTCGTCATTTTCGAAGACGAATCTATAGATAGTGCTTTTGCTAGATTTAATACTATTATTACTAGTCTTAAAGCTCTTGATGAAGGTTATTCTAGTAAGAACTACGTAAGGAAGTTTCTTAGGGCTCTACATCCTAAATGGAGAGCAAAGGTCACGGCGATTGAAGAGTCGAAAGACTTAACGTCACTATCTCTTGATGAACTTATCGGGACTCAAAATGTTCATGTAATTGATCATCAAAGAAAGATTCCCAAAATAGTCAAAGAAAAAGTTGAAAGAAATCTATTGCTTTAAAGGCTAAGAAAGAATCTAGTGATGAAGAGTGTTTGACTTCCGGTAGCGAAGACAAAGAATACGCTATGGCGGTAAGAGACTTCAATAAGTTCTTTAAAAGAAGAGGTAGATTGTGGAGACAACCTCGGAACGACAAAAGGAGTTCCAAGAAGCCGTGATGACAAGAACGTAAAAGTGATAGAAATCTTTTAGATGCGGTGACCCAGATCATCTATTAGAGAACGTCTAATAACCAACCGAAAGATAGAACCAAAGAGCTTTTGTCAGAGGCTTCTTGGAGCGATAGCGGTGAAGAAATGATGAGAAGGTCAAGGACGAAAACGTGTCTTGTAGCTCATGCATTAAGTGAGATATGCCTTGGAGCTCGACTTGGAAACTCGACGAATTGATCAAGGATAGCCGGATGTCTAAAACATATGACGGTAACGAAAGCTCTTCTCTACGTACAAGGCATATAATGGAGGTAACGTCATTTTTGGTAGTAATCTTCGCGGTAACATCATTAGCAAAGGTATAATTTCTAATGACTCTCTTAAAATAGATGTAGAACATGTTAATAACTTAGAAATTTAACTTGCTAAGTATAGGACAAATATGTAATAATAAGTGCAGAGTAACTTTCTCTGAACATGATAGTGAAATCACTAAGGACGGTAAAGTGATAGGTAGAGGTATTAGGAAGAAAGGCTTATATGTAATGAAATTAGAAAATAAGCTAAATGATCAAATTTGTCTGGCAACGATTGATGAAAATTCCACATTGTGGCATAGGAGATTAGGTCACACAAACATACGTCTCATTAAATCTTTGGCTTCTAAGGAATTAGTTAGAAACCTACCTAAGCTTAAGTTTGATCAACATTTTTGTGATGTTGCATAAATGGGAAACAAGCTCCGCTGTCACAAGCTAAGAATATAGTCTCAAACGACTATATGCTTAAAACTTCTCCATATGGATTCTCTTCGGTTCCATCGCCATTACGGTGTACAGAGGAAACCGTTACAACCTAGTCATAAGTAGATGGACTACTCTTGGTTTACTTGGATAGATTTCTAAGGATAAACAAAAGCTTTTCGATCAATTCAAAAATATTAGTAGAAAATCTCCAAAACAATTAGGTTGTTCTATAGTGTCAATAAGAAACCGACCGGTAGAGAATTTGATAATGAAGAGTGCGATTTGGAGAGTTGGTATTGCCAATGGTTATTAACATAACTTTCGGCTCTACGTACTCCTCAATCAACGGTGTGGTCGAAAGGACAAATTGGAACACTTAAAAAAATAAGTAGGACTATGTTCGAACGAGCAATCGTTACCTAACAAAAGTTTTGGTGTAATGCCGTAGATACTTTACATACATTATCAACCGATATTCTCATTAGAAGCCATTATAGGAATAAACACTTATGACTCTTGATAGGTAGGAAACCTACTCTTGCAAGCTAGTGCTTCATTTTGAAACACCCAAAGACTACCATTACTAAGTTTGACCCAACGTCATAATGGGTGTCTTTTTAGGTTACTCCCAAATAGATAAAGCATACTATTCCTTAATAAACATACTAAGAAATCGAAGAATATCTCAACGTGGACATTTGATGAACTCCTCCACCCTCTAAGACATCACCTTGGTGGATGATGACTTAGATAAAGAAGAAGCCATTAGGGAAATCGAAAAGAAAAACCTAGAAAATGTTGTTGAGGATGAAACATTAGAAATTGACGAAATAGTCAATATTAAAGAATCTAGGAACCATCCTTTAGAAAATGTTATAGGAAATCTTAACCAAAGAACTCTTAGGTCTCAAGCCTAAAACCAAAGTAACTTCTTTTGTTTTATATCAACTATAGAACCTAAGAATGTGAATGAAGCATTAAGAGATAAAAGTTGGATAGTCGCCATGCAAGAGGAATTAAATCAATTCGTTGCTAACGACATTTGGGAGTTAGTTCCACAACCTAGGAATTGGATAAATTAAGGAACTAAGTTGGTTTTTAGATAATAGTTAGATGAGAACGGTTGTTGTTTTCAAAATAAAGCTAGGTTAGCTACTCAAGGATATAATCACATGAGGCATCGATTATGATGAAACTGATGCTCTAGTTGCTAGACTTGAGTCTTTAGGATATTATTCGCATATGCGTGTCGCCTTAGATTTCTTAAACTATTCCCAAATGGATGTAAAAAGAGCATTCCTGAACGGTTATATCAATAGGCGGTATACGTGGCTTAACCTCCGGGATTCATTAATTTCGAGAAATCGGATCATGTTTATAAACTAAAGAAAGCTTTATATGGTCTTAAACAAGCACCCAAAGCTTGGTATGATAGACTAAAAGCTTTCCTTATTAAACATGAATATAAATTAGGAAATGGTAGATAACACTCTTTTTACTAAGAAAAAAAGTCCAAATCTCATCATTGTTCAAATATATGGTGATGACATTATATTCGGTTCGACTTGTCAAGACATGTGTGATGAATTTGCTAAAATTATGCATGACGAGTTCGAGATGAGCATGATGGGTTAACTTAACTTTTTTCCTGGATTACAAATAAAAACATAATGGGAAGATGGTTATCTTCTTTAATCATATAAGATATTATAGAAATGCTTAAAAATTTGGTCTAGAGATTCTAAAACCATGAAAACCCCCATGTCCTCCGATACTAACTCACGAAGACAAAGAGTGATGAGTCGGTAGTCGTACCATGTGCGAGGCATGATATGTAGTTTATTATACCTAACGGCAAGTAGGCCCGATATCATGTTTAGTGTCTGCTCTGGGCCCGCTTCCAACGAGGCTCCCAAAAACACCTCTCCACCATTGAAGCGGTCTAACCGAATCTTCTAATTATTTAAAGGCACTACGCACTTAGGATTATGGTATCCTAAGGGGACCGGCATAGAAACCGTAGTATATGCCGACTCTGATCATGCGGAAGATTATGTAGACCGAAAGAGCACTAGCGGTATTTGTACGTTCATAGGATGTTGTTTGACATCTTGGTTCTCGAAGAAACAAACCGCTCTTGCTATATTTACTACCCGAAGCTGAATACGTAAGCGCGTATAAGGTTAATTGTAACAAGCACTATAGATGAAACAAGCTCTCATCGACTATGACGTACGACTCGACAAGGTTCCCTTCATGTGTGATAACAAAGGCGCGATTGACCTTAGCAAAAACCCGGTGCAACATTCTCGTACCAAACACATCGAAATACGTCACCACTTTTTTCGCGATAATGTCCAGAAGGGACATATCTCAATCAAAAAAGTGACGTCCGTCGACAATATTGCCGACATTCTTACTAAACCCCTTAAACGTGAATCGTTTAACTATCTACGTCTTGGTTTAGGAATGATGGAACACATTCCATAAATCATATTAGTCCGCTTCTCCTTCTTCTGTCTCAATTCTAGTCCGTGTTCCATTCCGTGTCGTGACAACTTGAATACTTCATCCGAAGTACTTTAAAGCTTCTTTAATTCGCGAAATGCAAATTAAAATGTCACTCCTCTTTGTAAAATTTTTGTCAAAAACTGAGTCCAAAACCCTTTACTGAGGGCGGCCCCCATACCATAGGCGCCCCCTAATATATTTGGGACCGCCAGGCTTTATGGGACCGCCATCAGCAGACTCCCATATTTTACACTTAGTCAAAAAAAATTCAAACCACAAAAACAAACACCCCCTCTTCGTCTACGAAGTGAAAAACACCGGACCTAACGCTACCAAAAACCACTCAAAAAACTCAACATATTCCCCATTAAATACCACAAAGTGATCAAACCTACAATCATTCACAACATCTGAAAGATCATCATATGTAAGTCATTTCAATCTATTTTCTTCAATTGTGTTAGGCTCATGATGAACACCAAAAATTAAAATTAGAGATTTTCTATTTTTTTTCAATTTCATACAATTAGGACTACTAGGATACAATGTATAACTAATACACTTCCCGTAGACATAGGATTTGCATATATTAGTGAGTTTGTAGAAAAATTAATTTTTGAACCAAAAAACCTCTAATTCTATCTTAAATCACTCACGTTAGAAACACAATAAATTTGTTGTTATGTATTGTTAATACAACTTAAAAACATTTTTTAAACACATGCATAATGATCTCATGAATAAATTTTGAGATACATAATTCATATGTATTTTTTGACTCGTTTTGATGAGCAAAATCAAACTGAGGAGCGTTTGGATTAACTCTTAAGATTTCACATTTAGGTCGAGTTAATCATTACTCCACATTTGTCACATTTAAGCACACACTAGAAACAATGCTCATGACATATTACAAGTAAAAAGTAATAAAATGTGACTTTAATTTCTTTTAGGAAATCATGCCTCGCAAATCATCTGAAGACTACAAAAATACAAGACATTATATCCATAAAATTTCACATGAATTCCGTACTCTAATAAAATAAAAACTAAGAAACCTTGAAGAACGCTAATTATTCATGAGGGTTGGTGGTTTTTGATATCTTTAAGGATCTAAATCTATTCGGTCGTGTTCATTTTTAGAGTTTGAGTGTCTTATTGAAATTAATGAACAAGTTTGTTCCTCGTTTCATCATGATTTTACAGTCAGTATCGATTGAGTTATCGGCGATGGTCAATGTTTGTGGAATTTTGTTATTCCAAAATCCAATTCTTTTTTACTCTTTGGAAGAATTTGCTCAATTTCTTGACATACCTTGTTGGGTGCGTGTGTCTTTACTGACAGCATGGTCACTTGTTGAGTGGATATATGGTGCTCCTTCGGGAGGCCCCATATCAAACCAACCTCCCTTTTCCCGATGATATCATCTCGTATATTTGAGAAGATCAAGAAGGTCAAGTCACTCGCATCCGTCATTAAGAAGAAGTTGAGGTTCAAGATTATCAAGTTCTCACTCGTGAAATTATGTCAACTTTGAAACCTTGGAGAAAATTAATTCGGATGTTTTTTTTTTTGGGGGGTAATCGGATCTTGTGCCGCATGTCTTTTTATAATACTTTATTATGTCGCAAACTCGAGAAATTCAATCTCTCTACTACATGGCAAAACGGATGGAGTGGGTTGGGAGGTCGTCTTTTCGAACAAAGGAGTACCAGGTGTGGCTGAATTTTACTAGACATAAACTAGCTATGTCGTTGCAGAAGCCAATAGCTGATCGCCAGTTAGTTCTTCTAGAACGGAACATAAGGGCATTAAGTTGGCTTAGAAGTCTGGTTTGCCTGTCGAACATGCCTGGTTTCTTTCGTTCATTTTTTCTTGCTAACAAACTTGGTGAACTAAGAACTCTTCACTATCCATAATACTTACAGGGTGGTGATTTGGGAAGCATAAGGGTTTCAGCATCATACAAAAACATGTTTGAAGCACGCTTGCCATATAACCTAGACCTGGGTTACGGGTGCCTAGGATGTCCTTGTGCAAGTCATTGGTTGCCTTTTTAGGTTTCTTTGAAAGCATGGGAATAGTTTGTGTTGGCATGTTAAATCTTTGCAACATATCTCTTGCAACTTTGTTAGCAGTTTTTAAACAAACTATTTCATCTAGATAAACTATCTGCTAGTTTTCTTTCTCCAGATAAAATTTTTCCTTTTCAGAATTGTAAAAATGCAATTGATTTTTCTGTTCCTGAAAGAGTGATTTAAGCAAATCATTTTCTTGCACAAAGTTCAGCGATACGCTTGTTTTCGCTGAGATTCACTAGGGCTTGTTCCTGTCTAACTTTGTGTTCAAGATCAAGTTTGACCTTGTGGGTATCTAGACGATATATTTCTTGCTTGCATTGAGAAAGCTCATTTTTTAAGGTCTCGACTTCTAAGCATTTTTCTTGGTTAACCTTAGCATGTCCTTCTAGTTGGGTTTGAAGGGTTCAGTTAAGATGGCAATCTAGATAACTTTAATCAGATGTCGTCAGCAGATACCTCAGTTGGAACATTTTGCGCGTTCGGTGTCAAGAAGATACTGATGATACGGATCGTATTGTCATCAATTCTCAGTTCAGCATCGGAGTTCTAAATGTTCTTCCTGGTGCATCTCTTGAATCTGATCAATCCACATTTTCAAAGATTTGATTTGTCTTGGAGTGTACCTCATTGACTGGATTGTTGGTTGCATTAGTGGATGGACCAAGTTGGCCATGAAAGCGACAGCAGATTGGGGCCTTCTCCTGTATGAGTTCATATGCATCTCATGATTGCTTGAAAACATGTTTGTTGTGTCTGTGCCTGTGGTTGATCATAAGGTGCTAGGTACATTCCAAATAAGCGAGGAATGCTTCAGCTTAGCATCTAACACATATCCTTTCTCTTTAGCTTCCATCAGTTTAAGCTTTTTCTTTGATGTACTGAGAGTCCATCTTTCTCTTGGGTTCTTTACATCTGCCTAGCAACATGTCTCTTCTACTCTTGCAGTTGTAACAATTATCACCTTCTTGCCTCGAGTACCTGTATTACCATTATTAACCCGAAGCCTTCTCTGAATGGTTCAGTATCAATCTGACATTATGCAGTAGCTATGAGTCCTTGTGTTCGGAGGCAAGTCTGGAGCTGGTTGTTGGTGGGTGGAAACCTGCTTTTGGAAAACACTTAAGAGATTCGCAATCTGAGTCATAGTGGCTATCAACGCGGTCATTCAGAGACTGAGCAGTAGGTTGAGTACTAGGAGTTGAGGGTGATTGAAAGAGAGGTGCAGATAGTGTGTGAGCACATAGGCCAAGTGGATCAACATTACTTGTTAGACTGATCTGTTTCTTGAGGAGTCTTTTTGGCTTGTAGGCTCATAGGGCTTTGAGATGAGTATAGATCTAAACATTAGGTGTGGTTGGATATCCTGTTCTGTTGACATTTAGTTCCATCTTACCACCAATAAGCGGAAGGTTGTTGGACAAACTTGGTGTTCATTTGATGAGTTGGAATATTGAGCTGAGTAATCTCATGTCATTCAAAAGGCTTTGGTAACGCACAAAGTAGTCATGAACTGATTCGTTTTCCAATCGGCCACGAAAGCGTTCATACTCTCAAAACAGATCTTCCTTCCTTTGTTATATAGTCCTACCTGATCCTTGCATAAAGGATTCCACATTAATCCAAATCTCTTTGCCAGTGCTTGTTTGATTGAGTTGTTGAAGATGTGTTAGGGAAGACCTTGAATGAGAATGAATTTCAGCTGGAGTATCAGCCTCTCAAGTTTATTTTCTTCTTAATGAATTCAGAATCAGTTTTTCCTCGGGTGCTGGCACAGAGCAGAATCAGTAGATGGGAGGATCAGTGATCTTAGGGTGAGGTGTAGGTCCTTCTGGATGGTTTTCCATATCAATTGCCTTTTTTTTTGGGTTTGCCTCGAATGTACCTGTGTTATACGAATCTTCCAAGAATCGTAGGTCACGTTCAACCAACATAGGTGGACGAGTAATCGGTCCTGTCGCGTTTGTTTTCTTCATTGGATGCCTGAATAAGTTGTTTAGTAATGATCTGATGTAGTGATTGTATGGATTGGATGACTTGGTGTGAGGTTTTGTCGGATTTGCGGGTAAATTTTTAAACAGTAAAATGCGTGTTAGAGGGGCTAAACTGACTCGAATGGCAAAAAAATGACAGGGCTCGCGCTCAAAGAGATAAGAGTCTTGGACCGTTGGGCCGTTTGCGAGCTAAGTATAAAAATTTCAGACACATCCGTCCACAAAATTATTTTGCTTGTCTCGGTCTTCTAGTTTGGTCGTCTAGTCTCGCTCCGTCTCGTGATCGGCTAGTTCGAATTGGCTTGTTCGATCGGCTAGTTCGAATGCTTGTTCGGTCGACTAGTTCGATTGGCTTGTTCGATCGACTAGTTCGATTGGCTTGTTCGATCGACTAGTTCGATTGCTTGTTCGAGCGCTTAAGAATTCCACTCGTTCGAACCAACCTTGATTTCCCCTCGTTCGATCAAAAATAATTCCACTCGTTCGATCGAAAATAATTCCACTCGTTCGATCGAAAATAATTCCACTCGTTCGATCGAAAATAATTCCACTCGTTCGATCGAAAATAATTCCACTCGTTCGATCTTCAACAAAGTGAGCTTGTTCGATCCCGTCGTTCGAACTACTCGTTCGATCCACAAAGAATGCCACTCGTTCGATCAACCTTGAGTTCCACTCGTTCGAACCTATCTCTCCCCTCGTTCGGTCCTCTTGTTCGATTGACTCGTTCGGTGAGCACAAAAAACACGAATTTAAAGACTTTTTTTTTTTTTTGCTTAACAATACACGAACAATAAAATGAAATCAACAATAAAAATCACGAGAATCGTTGATATAACTAAGATGGTTTGAATGATATTAGATTAAAACATAAACCATCTTTGAATCTAGAATCAAAAACAAAAATATGATCAAACAAATAAAAAATTTCGTAAACCTCCTCTTTTTTCGAAAACTCAATACTAAAAAAATACAAAACAAATCAATACATCAATTTGTCGGCTCTTGATACAATGTAGGATCATAGATCATTCCATAATTAAGCACAAGATCAATGACACCACAATGAAAGATTAAACAATAAGACTTATGATTGAAAAAAAAAACAAAGAGTGTTACAAACTTAAGATGAAAAATGATAAGATAGTAGCTAACCTAATTTGATAAACTAGGGGGACTATTATTTTACTAAAAGGTTTTGCTTTTAAGGCTTTTATTTGGGCGTTTTTACATCTTGGCCTCTTATACATAATAAACCATTAATAACATTGTCTTTCGAGTAGACTTTTGTCTTGTAATTCGAGTGACCGAGCATCTTTGTGAGGGTCCATTTATGAGATCCTACCAGTCATAGCTTCATTGGCAAATTTCAATATTCGGGGCATTTTGCATTCATACTTTCATTCATGCTTCTTTGGCATTTTAACTTTCGAATTATCAAGAACAGAAAAATCTCGCTTTTAAATAATCAAGTTACAAATTTGAAGCTTTTTCTAAAAACATTGATTGACTTAGTTGAATTAAATTGAGCACGTATGATTAGGTGGATTAGAAGCTAATGGGAGAAAAAAACCAACAAAGGTACTCATATAGTTTTAGAATGAATCTTGCTCAGCACATAAACTTATATTTACTCTTCACTTCTTGTTCTTCACCTTATTAAAAATTCGAGCAATAGAATTCGATGACTAGATTAGCCTACAAGCGGTAAGTTGAGGACTAGTTAGGGCTCAACACGCCCGATCGAGTCAAAAATTATTCTCATTCTACCCATTAGGAAAGTCAAAACTGTGACAAAACACTTATTTTATTTTTGATTTTTCAATTTTTTTTTTGTATTTTTGCAAAAATTTGGTGGTAAAAACGGGATTGCGTGATAACAAAGGCAGGCAAAAATCAAATCGAAGAATCCCCCCCATAAAAACTAAAATCGTCCTCGATGTTTCAAAGGGGTTCCTACGCAAATTCTAAGGTTTATAAAGTGTGAAAAGATAAAAATGTATAGTCGATTAAGATTGGATATGGATTCCCAGAAATGAAGCTGTGGATGTGAAACTAATGTGGATTCTGTGTGCATAGTGTCTTCATAATACGGAAATCCTAGGACATACAACACAAGCACACAAAACTTGGGACAAAATCAACCGGGTAATGGAAAATGTATAGCCTCCTCACACAAAAACACTTATTTTATACTACTACTGATACGATGGGGTGCTCCCACGAAGGTTGTTTCAAGGTCGCTATGCTTGACCCGTCCCCCGAATTTATTGGTCCATGGGGAACGTCTGGAGATCCGGGACAACCTCGGTTGGTATGTCCCCTCCAAGTAGTGGTTTCAACGATGGACCATTCACTTTTGAAATTTTGGCCCGGAGGTTTTGGATAACTCGACATGCCATATGGAAAATGGGTTACAGTGAATGGTCCACTCCAGCGGGTCTTGAGCTTGCCTGAGAAAATCTTCAATCTAGAGTTAAAGAGGAGGACTCGATCACCGACGTTGAAAATGCGATTTTTGATTTTGGAGTCATGGATTCTCTTTGTTTTCTCTTTATAGATCAAAGAGTTTTCATAGGCATGATCACGAAGTTCATTAAGTTCATTGAGTTGAACTTTTCTGTGATCACCCGCTGTTTTGATATCAAAGTTTGTATGTTTGAGGGCCCAGTAGGCTTTGTGCTCTAACTCGATCGGTAGATGACATGCCTTCCCGTATACTAACTTATTGGAGTACACGATGGGGTGTTTTGTAAGTGTAACGGAAAGACCAAAGTGCGTCATTCTAATTTTAATCCGACCAAGAGGCCACGATTTTCGCCAACGGTCCTATCCAGAAATCCTTTTCAATACCACGATTGGATACCTTGAACTTGTCCACTTGTTTGTGGATGATACGCGGTGAGAGACGATGAGTGACTCGTATTCATGCATGACCTTTGTAAATGGGTCATTGCAAAAATGGGGTGCGCGATCACTTCATAGATTGCCGAGGGGCACCAAATTTGGCAAAGAGAGATTTAAGAAATTTACAAACAACTCGGGCGTCGTTGGTGGGGAGCGCTTTCGCTTCAACCCATTTTGATAAGTAAGACTGCCACGAGTATATATTTGTTCCCTCTTGAAGACGGGAATGGCCCCATAAAGTCAATGCCCCACATGTCAAAGATTTCGCAAACTTGGATAGAGTTTTGTGGCATCTCGTCACGTTGCGAAATTTTGCCTTGACGTTGACAAATGTCACATCGGGTGACAAAGTCGTGGGCATCCTTGTAGATTGTGGGCCAATAAAATCCTGAATCGAAGACCTTTTTAGCTGTGTAATTGGCACCGTAGTGTCCCCCGATGGGTCCACTGTGGCAAGCTTTAAGATGTCAAAGCTTCTGCCACTGAAACAAACGCCTAAATTACTTGTTGCATACAGATCTTAAATAGAAAGGGGTCGTCCCAAAAGTAGTGTTTGACGTCTTTGAAAAAATTTCTTTTATGTTTGGAACGAACTCCTTTGATTACAAATTCCCCGCATGGTAGTTTGCGAATCGGAAACACTATGGAGGTATTATCATCAACAGAAAGGTAAATCCCAAGTGTCTCGAGAGGAAATGAGATTCGTAAATGTCCTTTTTCTCGAGCTCACTCTGATGGGGATTTTTCAAGTCTAGAAAGGTGGTTGCGGCGAGATTTTCTGCTCCTTTTTTATCACGGATAAAGATCATCAAATTCTTGGGAGCATGCAAACTCCACCGGAGCATCTTGGCTTAGATCTCTGCTTAGCAAGCAAGTACTTGAGAGCCGAGTGGTCCGTATATACATATACTTTTGGAACAAGACAAGATATTGGTCGGAATTTTCTCGAAAGCTACACTACGGCAGTATTGCTTTTTCCGTTGTAGTTGTAATGGCTTGAGCCCCGGTCATAGTTTTTGCTTGCGTAGTGTTTCGGCTGTAGTGCTTGGTATTACGTCGCACCTGGACTGCCACTAACAGCAAAAATCACTTGCTCACACATGATTTCAAAGGGCACAGTCCCTCAATCGGGAGCATTAGAATTGGGGCCTGCGGTTAACTTCTTCTTAAGTGTTTCAAATTGCTTCGGATGCATTCCTTCGAGAAGATAAACGGAGTTTCTTTTTCAGGATGGTGGGTCATAGGCCGGTCGATTTTGGAAAATCCTGGAATTAATCGTCTGGTAGAATCCGGCGTGACCGAGAGTACTGCGAATACCTTCACTGTAGTAAGACCCGAGTCGAATGGGATTGGCACTTAGAAATTTCAAGTACTTCTTGAACATATTCTTCACAAGCAATGTCATAACTTCGATGGTTAATGTTTCATTGATATTGTTGGATGAGAGTTTTAGTATCAACAACTTAAAAGTATACGGATTGGTTATGTTAATGGGTCATTTGTTCCACGTGAACATTATTAAGCACGTTGCCGTCCTCAAAGAAAGGTCTTTCTAAGTTTAAGGGAGCGAGGACCGGCAACGTAATCAACGACCACAAAATGCTGGAAAGAAGAAACGTTCGCAACTTTCTCGAAAACTTCCTCGGCGATGGACGGTTGGAGTAGAATCGTTCGGCCGGCAAGTTTCAAGTATCATTCGAGTTTTGGTCAAAGTGGGATGCTTATTTCTTTCCAAATGGAGAGAGGCATTATGGTTGATGCTTGCACGAGACGGCTAAGGCTAAGCATTCATTCATCTCCGGAATGTCACTCGGATATAGACAACAATTCTACCGGGGTCTCCAAGGTTTCATCGGGAAACTTTTTTAGATAACCGCGAGCATATTCTCGTTTACCGGTGTCATTGTCCAATCAATTATCTTATCCTTGTCATAGGAGCTTTCTAAACATTGGGTGCAAATTTGGGCATGTGAGGAGAGCGTCAGCTTGAAACTTAGCTCGAATTGGAGATTCCGAAGAAATCTCCATAAATTTTGAAGCTATGAAGATTTATCTTTTTCACGGAACTTTATCTTGGTTGGGCCACTTGAAGGTTAAGGCAAGTTTGGTTTAGTCTTTGGTAACAACAACGGGCTCACCATTTGGTCACTTAGTTGGGGACCACGGAGGTTGGATGTTTTCCGGTGTGGTTGGCACCGTTTCCTTTGTACCCTCGGGTTCATTTTCTGTCTCTTTTGGAGGAGAAGAAGTTGGGGTCCATTTATGAACTCCGCTTCGGGTAGTGATTGTTTACATCACTTTGGGTTTAGCAATGGGTTGCTTGGAGGAGAACCCCGAGCACGAAGTAGAAGCGTATTATATTCACGAATTTGGTGAATAAGGTCCGTTATTATGTTGCCATTTGATTTTTACATTTTTTTGCATAAAACCGCGTCACTTAGTTTGACGTAGTGATTCAAAATCGGACTTAGGACAACATGGTGTTGGATTGAGCTGGAGCGGGAGCTTGGTATGGTGGAGTTGAAAAGTCGGGGTTGGATTAATCTGAGGTGGTAAACTAGTCCCTTGATTGTGAAATTTATTACCTCGATTTTGGTTCAAATTGTTTTTCCCCGATTTTGGTGAAATTGATCCCCGATTTTGGTTATTTTGATGGTTTTGTAGGAGGAAAACGGGAGGTCGAATTTTGGTTAGCAACCATCTGAGGTCGGTAACTGGCATTCCTTGGTTGTAGTTAAACTGCGCGGCTTGTGACAACGTATTCTTGGATAGTGTCACGATAGTCATTGGTGGCTGGACTCAATTCTTGGTAAGAAGACACCCTGCAGTTACACAACTTTGTCGATCGCTTTTTACGGGAGCGGGAGCTGGGAGTTGGTTTTTTCTTATCGGAGAATTCAATGCTCTAACCATATCTTTTAGCTCAGCAACATCGATGAAACTGCTGGGGGTGGAAGAGCTCGTACTCACTTTTGAAACAAGGATTTGCTTCGTGATTGACGAACTATGTACTTGCTCTCGATGATTTTTAGCATTCTCGAGGCATTTAGCCAAAAAGTTTCCACCCGCAGCGGAGTCAATGAATTTGTCATTTAAATTTAGGGCATTATAGAATGTATCGAGTTGATGCCAATTCTGTAAACCCAGATGGGGCATCCCCTAGAAGATCATTGAATCGGTCCCATGCCTCGTAAAACGTTTCTTCAATTTTTGTTGAAATTCGTGATTTCATTCGAAGATTTGTAGTTTTGAGGGAGGGAAGGATTTGTTAATGAATTTGGAATAAGATATCCCATGTAAAGTATGTTCGAGGAGTTCTTTTTCAAGCAAATCCGGGTTGCTCCTGAGGGAAAAATGGGAAAAAAGCATAAGCTTAAACCGACGTATCGGACGTCGGAACTTCATCGTAAGAAGTTGATCTTGTTGAATATCGGATGTGGGCATGTGGGTCTTCTTTATCGTGTCCAAAAAATTGCTTGTTTTGAACAAGATAAGTAGATCATGCTTTCGTTTCTAAGTTGTTTGCGGTAATTTCGGGAATCCACGATCGCATCTCTTATACCCTCGGTGGGTGCTTTCGAGCAATTTGCGCCATAGTTTCGATGTAGTCATCGTACTATGGGAGGATTGAAAGTTTCTTGATTGTTATTAGGTTTCTCAAGATTTGTGAATCAACAGGAAGGTTTCGGAATTGTGGTGTCGGGTCTACGGGCTTGAAGAACGTGTGCGCATGCACAATAATAGAGAATATAAAAGAAAATTTACACTAAATTTTATGTTTTTTTGGTTTTTCAATGGATTTTTCACAATGTATTTTACCGGACATGAGATAAGGACAACTTAACCAAATAATTACTTACTTCCGGTAGCTCTCAAAAAGAAAAGCGCACAGGTGAGCGGAGGATTAGGAATAGCGCGAAGCTTATTTCTCTTTCGGGTGATAAGTTCTCGGACACCCACTCCCTTATACCATTTTATAGTTTGTTTAAACTTTTCATAGGTGGCGTATGTCTTAAGAGACACAAATGAATGTTGTTTAAATCTTTTGTTCGGTTGGGAAACCAACAAGTTCACCAGAAATTATTATGATAATACCTCAGTTGAGAAAATTTTATTTTGTATTTACAATTTGTGAATTTTATGATAATTAAGACTAATGGTTTTTATCTTTTTTATTTTTATTTTGTTTTTTTTTTATGATAATTTAACTAATTAAAGAAATGAAAAAATATTTTTTGTTTTTTTTATGTTTTTTATAGAACGAAAAATATTCACAGCTTCAAACACAAATTGTCAACTCGTAACGATAATCGTTTTCACAGCCTCCCCGGCAGCGGCGCCAAAAATTGATCGCTGCCAAACTACACCTTAAAATATATATAAATATTTATAAAAATATAATAATATATATAGTAAGAATAGCTCTTGAAGCAGAATCAATAAAACGAGAAGTAGTATAGAATGTTCCGGTCGTTTATCCCCAACGAGGCTGGACTAGGAATCGATACAGTCGGGAAGATTGGGAGTTTGGAATGAGAAAATGATTTGGAGAGTGTAGGAAAGTTAAATTAACAATAACAAACAAAAACGTTTAAGAAAAAACCTAAAAATTAAGAAATTAGCTAGATAACGAAGAGCTCGGGAATTCGAAACAAAGGGCAAAAACTAAATCTTCAAAATAAACCTACGAAGATATTTTCACTTCTAAACTACTTAGGGAAACTAATAACGAGAATGAAAATAAGACTAGACTGAAAACGGAGTCGTTTGACCAAAAAACGTATCAAGACAAAAACCGCACCGAGCCCCGTTCTTAAAAATCAAAAAGTTACAAAAATTTCCTACGAAAAATTTTTGTATTTTCCTACATATATATGACTAAAGAAAATTTTCTGAAAACGAAAATATTTTTTTTGATAATTTTTGTATTTTTTTATGAAATTTTTTAAACTTTTAAATAAAAAGTAAATTATAAAAATTACTAAAAAGGACTTTGAAAATTCTGAAAATTTTAAAAAAATCTAGGGACCTTATGATTTACCACAGAAAATATAGAAATAAATAGTTTGCTGTTAAATACGCCCTATGTAAGATGTAAACAGTTATTACATATAAGGGTGAAACTCCCTTATATACAAAGCCACTTGGACTTTAATGAAAAAGCCTAAGGGTGCGGGTAAGTGTATTAAAGGAGGTAGTACGGAGGGTAGAGACAGGGTTCGAGTCTTGCTCACCCGGGTCACCCTTGTCTCCTTTCTCTTTTTTTTTGGAATAAACTTTTGTGAACCAAGTTGTTTAAGATATTGAGCCTTAACGAGACTTTCAAAACTACCACCTTTTTTGATATAGCTAAAGAATAAGCTTATAAGGGCTTCTAAAAACGACAGTTGGCTAAAAGTGAGCTTAAAGCTAAAAAAAGCTAAGTCTTGGTCATTTTTGGACACTTAAGCTAAAGTTGGAACTAATAAGCTAAAAAGGGGGGTTCTAAACTAACCTAAATAAGCACTTAAGGGCTAAATGTATAAACTAAATAAGCTTAAAAAGAGCTTATATTGACAGAAGCTTAAACTAAGCTTAAAGGCTAAAATGCTTAAGTCTTTTGGACTTTTTGGAAGCTTAAGCTAAAACTTAAACTGATAAGCTAAAAGGCATTATCCTACCATCTTAAATAAGCACTAAAAAGGTAAATGATTCGACAAACTAAATAAGCTCAAAAAAGGTCTTACAGCTTGACAGACACTTAAAACAAGCTAAAAAGCAAAAGGGCTTGAAACTATTGGACTGTTTCACAAAATTAAGCAAGGAAATGGCAAATAAGCAAACACAGCTTAACAATCTAACCAAATAAGCTACTAGGAATCAAATAAGCTCATTAAATAAGCTCAATAAGCCAAGAAGGAAAATAAGCAGTCCCTATACTATGCCTAAGCAAAAACAGTCAAAGGGGTACTTTGAGCTTAAAAATAAGCTATCAAAGGGGCTTTTTAAGGACTGAAATTGAAGGAACTTAACAAAGAGCTTATTGGCTTTTTAGAAAAGCCAATAACTCATGCTCAGGTGAACTAATAAGCTAGATGGGTGGGCTTAAAGTTCACCCCCTAGCACCAGGGGAGAATTAATGCTAAAACAAGGGCTTAATTTGACAGCTTATTTTAAGCTGTCAAATAAGCTTAAATGAAAAAGAAAAGTTGAAACAGATCTAGAGCACTAGGAAATGGACTTGTGCACTAATTTTAAGAACCTAACACACTCATAAACCTGCTGATTTTTATTCTTGAAAAAGGGACTTTTTGCTTTTATAAATGACACTCAAATCTTTGGTAGTTTTGACTCATTAAGTCAAATGGGGGGGGTGGGGGGGGACTTTTAAAGTTGTTTTTGACCTGCTTTTCTAACACACAAAAATGACACCTTTTTTTAAAAACACACTCAAGTATAAAGAGCTTATGAAATAAGCTCTTGTAGCTTTTTTTAAAACACCACAGTTTCAAATGGTCACTTAGAAAACCTTGAAAAACACTTTTAAAACTGAAAAACCTTTAAAAACAGCCTAGCCAAAGTTTACCAACCTTGACACAACCCATATAAACTGTTTTGACCGTTTCATGCTTGACCAAACACATTTATATTTGGAAAAGGCGTTTTTAAGGACACCACAAGATCTTTTTAAGCTTAATATTTTAAAAACTACTACCAACTAAGCAATACTAAACAATAAAAATATGAAAAGCTAAACAATTAAGCACTTTTTAAAGATTAATAAGCTAGTGACAGTATAAGCTAAATTAGGCAGTTTTTAAGCAAATGAAAACTAAATAATACAAGAGCAACTAAAAACCATGTTTAAGCATAACTAAACATAAATAAGCACAATAAGACCTTAATAAGCTAAAGATAAGCAAAGCTACAGTAACTGAGGTAAAAGAATACTTACAAAAGTCCAAATGAACAAGGTGCTAAATCCTAATTCCTAACCCCTAGTCCTTTGATTCTGAATGTATTTAAACCCAAGGCTCTTCCAGGTTTAGCCTTCTTCATAGCTTATCAATGACATTTTATGAATTAATCAAAAAAAAATGTAAGACTAAAATTTTGAATAAACTTAACAATGCTTTTTCATTAAAACTTTAAAACAGTACAAGGCTATTTTAACAGAAGAAAAACTTAAAAAGAAATTACAATGAGCTTAAAAAAACTTTAAAATTACAAATTATCTAAAATCTAAAAAGCTACCCCCTGTGTCTTTGTCTCTTCTTCCCTTTTATAGCATAGGTTTGTGTACTGTGTTGTTGTGTGAGGGGAGTTTGAGAGTCTTCACTCAGCCATCAATCTTGCTTGTGTGCTTCTTTTGAGTTCATCCTAGCCTTCGATATGTCTAGGATTTGGTGAGGATTGCCAGCTTGGCAATTTGTAGCTGGGAAAGCTTAGTAGAGGAGGGGGGTTATGTTTACCCATGGTGTAGTTATGGTTGCAGGGTAAAAGAAAGGAAGAAATCCCGTGACCTATAATGGGGTTTTGAGCTAGGGCGGGAAAATTAGGTTTGAGAGAGACAGAGTGAAAGTTTGCCCATAAGGCAAAAATGGCCCCTCAAGGTGTCTTATTGATTTGCAAGTTTCGTCCCTGTGGTGTATAACTTTGAGAATTGGCAGAAATGCCCCCTTAGGTCATATATGTCTATTGCATGAAAGGTCCTTGGGGTTAATATAACTTTAGGGGTGGCAGTTAGCCCTTGAGTTATTGTTTCTAGGTAAATGCAAATTAGCCCTTTTCTTTATTCTTTGAAATATACTTTTGGGATTTGGCGATTTTAGTCCCTCACAAGTTTTTCCTTATAACCTTCATTGAATAAGTTTGGGGACTTGGCAGTTTTAGTCCCTAAACTTATTTTTCTTCACTTTTTGACTTTGGATTTGTCGGGGTTGACTTGGGTTGACTTTTTTCAGACTTGGGCTTGGACTTGACTGTGTCTTTTTCACGCTTTTCCATTCCGTGTTCGGTGTTATCGTTTTGGACCTTCGTTTTCGTCCTTTTCTTAGATATTGTTCTTGCACAAACACTATTAGCAAAACAAGCATATTTTTTTGGCATTTTAGTCCGTTTGGTTATTTTAATTGTTTTTAAAGGTAAAGGTATGTGTAATTAAACACATACCAATTATAAAACAAGATTTCATAAATAATGATGCTACTTTGTTTCACTAGTTCAATATTATGTTCTTGGTGAGATGAGAGTTGAATGAGAGTTGCAACAATAGAAATGAAGGGATTAGGTTAGATTTGGTGTGGTTTTATGGTGGATTAGTGTGATTGGGGATTAGGCTCGACTAGCATATGTGAAGTTTTGTGTGATTTTTAGAAGCGTTTGCGAAAAATGATGTTGCTGTTCCAAAATGGTTTTGAGGTTTTGGTCGACCTAAAAAATTTTTTCAATAGGCGTAAAAGTAGTTTTTGAAGAGCTCGTTTCGAATTATTATGAGCCGTTGGATCACTTTGGTGAGCACACAGATTGCCAACGTGGCATTCCGTATGTCAGAGCCATTGTGCTTCTTTAGGGAAGGATTTAGCGTAAAATCTTGAATCTTGGTGTGTTTCCTTGCATCCGCGTGGCATTCTCCTTGTGGGTTTTGACAAATGAGAGCGCTCAGTGATGTTAAACTCTGCCAAGGTGTCCTTTTTCACTTGAATTGCGTATCCATGTCACCAATTTGCATTTACCCTTTGTTTTGACGTAGGTAAATATTGGAGAAGATAATGAACAGTAACAACTGTTTTTCCCGCGTAAAAACTTATATAAAAGGGTTGTGTTTGACTTTTCATTTACTCGGGGTTATAACTTGTTGACTTGGGCTTATTTATAAAGGGATTGGGCCTGGTAAGGTTTTGGGCTTGGGCTTGGTGTTGGTTTATATAAGAGTTTAACGGGTGTTAACTCTTATGAAAAAGAGTTAACACCGTTAGGGTTTAGGGACTATTTTTGCAATTTGGTTTTCTTTAAGGGACTGATTTGGGAATTTTGGGTTTTGTCTTTTTGTGGTTGACCACTGTTGACCATTTAACCTTTGATAGCATTCTCCCGGCTCTTGCATACTCAATTCCTTTCCCATGCCCGTGTTTGTCCGGTTTTGACCGTTCTCTTGAGATATTTGCATTATCCGTACCTACACAATCACAAAGACAAAACAAGCAATATTCAAGCATTTAAAGCATAATTTTGTCTATTTAGGGCCATTTTTGATATAAAACGGATATGTGTTTTCACACATATCAACTGTCAATTGCTTAACCGACCGTACTGGTTAGTAAGCGCGAATGTTGTAAATAGATCTATTAGGAGTAATTATCCCAATCCGGGTAAATAGCGCTTACTAGTTTCGGAGGTCCCAAACAAACAGATATATACCATGTTGGAATGTCAATAGGTAATCCTGGTCAGATACCTTTAGGGCGAGTAATTCTATTTGGCATATAAAATGATTCCTTTTAAATTGAGCTTTGGTGTCATGAGCTTAGTGCAACATTAAATTTCTTTTTTATGTGAAGTTGTATCTCCTATAACTGTCACGTGCGTACTGTAAACTTGTGGTCTACTTTTATATTAAATTCAAACCTATGAATTCACTCAACTTTATGTTGACCATTTTAGCATCTTTTTCTCAGGTGCTTAGCTATGGATGTCTTTGCCTGCTTGTTGATGTTGCCTTGCATTGGATCGATTTTTAAGAGTTTTTATTATCTATGTTAGCATCGTTGTTAAACTTTAAAATCTTTTATTCGATTCCGCATATTATCGTTGGGCCTATGTAAAACTTTAACTATTTTAAATTAATGCAACGATGTTGGATTTCTAAACGTACTCTTAGAGGTTATTTCTATGTATCTTGTGTGATGTGTATTATGACGTCACGCCCCTGGACACGTGTTTCCGACTAGGCCCCATTTGGGGGTGTGACAGCCTTAGCAGGTGCTTTCTTCTTTAATACACTCAAAACTTAATATTAAACATTATGCAATTGTAAACCCTTGACCTTTTAAAAGGTTGCAACACTCGTTGTGGAAGCGGGAAGATGCAACAACTTTTATCAGTCTCGGATTTTTATTCTTACTATGGGCTTCTTTAGAAGACTACCACATCGGTTGTGAGCTGGCAAGAGATAGTAAACTTATATCAGCCCACAGCTTTTAATATTATATTATATTTTTTTGTTCATTTTATCATCATTTTTTTCATCATTTTTTTTATTTATATATATATATATATATATATAGAAGACTTCTTTTTGAAAAATTCAAGTATAAATTTGAACTAAGACTAAAATTTTGCTATATATTACATAAAAAAATGTTGATTTCAAGTTTAATCTCCAAAATCAGCACGTATATAATCGGTTAAGAGAATTATGGGAGAAAAAAGCACAAGTTTACACACATGAGCTCTTAAAGATTTCCAAATTATCCGCTTGTTTAGCATTCATACTCTTTACCTAAAACTCTATCATTTTTCGTTCTTCGCATGTATGCGGAAGCGTAGCCTAAACGATAAGAAACTCAACTACGCCGATCGGGTCAAAAATTTACTCTTATTCTACCAGCAAGATAAGTCAAAATTAAGACCAATAAAACACTTATTTCTATTTTTGAAAATTTTAAAAATTTTCATAATTTGAAATTTGTGGGAAAACGGGGTTACGTGAGAACAACGGGTAAAGTAGGCAAGATCATATCGAGTATTTTACCCATTCTAAAATCAAACATTGTCTTTAATGTTTTCCCCCCCCCCCACCCCCCCTTTATAACATAGCCTAAGACTTAAAAACCCCATACTAGAACTCAAAAAGGTCGAATGCATAACTCAAACATGAAGAAAGTATCACAAAAATCTTTAGCCGTTTATTAAGTGTGCTAAAAGATAAATGTTAGTCGATAATAATCTTTAGGATATCGGATTTCCCCAAACTAATGGAAGCAAGGCTAGAAGATCGAGTGGACGGACCCCAAAACACCAAAACACGTGAGTCTTCAAATATATTAGGTAAATCTCATGCAAACAATCACAAGTACAAACAACTAACACAAAGAACAGAAGAGTACAAGCCTTCTCACAACACATTAGAAGCTAGAAAGAAAAATAGAAATGGATAAGCATGAGGTGTCCTCTCGCGATGCACTTTGTTTTTGGTAACCGAGTCCATAGCTTGACTCGATCCTGATTCATTCGTCCTTAGGAAAGTCTGATAGATCTGGGAAACCATGGTTGGTGTGTCCTCGAAGTGTGCTTTAAGTCGGGGCAGGTTCCCTTTGAAGTTTGATCAGTCAGAGTGAGATAATTTTGCGTGTCATATGGAAAAAATTCGGTTATAGTGGAAATGGGGACAATGGGTTTTAAGCTTTCACGAGATATCTTTAGACAAGAGGTTGAAAAGCAAGATCTTGATCACCACATTGAAATGAGGTTTTGATCTTTGAGTCGTGAAGCTTATCGTCCTCTCCTTATAAATCAAAGAATTCTCGTATGCTTGATCACGAAGCTATTAAGTTCATTAAGTTGCAGCTTCGGTGATCGCTCGCGGTTTTAAGATCAAAATTAGCATGTTTTAATGCCCAATACGCTCTATGCTCTAATTCGATAGGTAGATGACACGGCTTTCCATACACGAGCTTGTAAGGTGTGCAACCAATTGGTGTCTTATAAGCGGTACGGAATGCCCATAGAGCGTCATCAAGCCTATCGGACCATGAGGCACGGTTTTCTCCAACTGTTCTTTCTAAAATACGTTTTAACCCACGATTCGACACCTCGACTTGACCACTCGTTTGAGGGTGGTAAGCGGTAGCAAGACGATGAGTGACCCCATACTTAGACATTACTTTAGCAATTTTTGTCATTTCAGTAATGGGTTCACAATCGCTTATAATAGCTCTCGGAGAATCGATCGGGGCTAAAAAGAGTATTCAAAAACTTAACTACAACTCTAGCATCGTTAGTGGGGAGCGCCTTGGCTTTCCAATCATTTGGATAGGTAATCGATGCTACGAGTATTATTATTTCCTCTAGATGACGGGAAATGGTCCCATAAAGTCTATGCCCCAGACATCAAAGATTTCACACACTTGGATGGAATTTTGTGGCATCTCATCACGTTGTGAAATTTTTCCCTGACGTTGGCATGAGTCCCAGTTTTTAAATAACTCATGCGGCATCTTTGTTAATCATTAGTGCCATAAAAATTTATTCAAAACCTTATTTTTCTTTTTTATATTCCCTACCACCCCCTTATTAGAACCTATTTTATACTGTGTTACCCAACCTTCAACATCTGAAACTCGCCTGTCAAGGAGAAGCCGATACATGAGCCACTCTCTCCGCCTATGTACTGTCTTCACCCCACAAGAGCCGCACTCCGCTTCAACTCCCACCCCCCTAACATCTCAACACCCTCACCCCCCTCCCACCCCCCCCACCCCACCACCCCACACCATTATGAAAGAACTTCGAATCTCGCGCACATGGTTTTTGTAATAACCCCCCTTATGAAAAGAGACTCGCGCAAGCCCATATACAACCTAGTGGTTTGACATCTTTTAGAAAATATGCCTAATGATTGATTTTCTGTCTCGAGGTGTGTGTGACACAAAGACTAATGTATCAAATGGAGCAATATTCTTTTAAGTCACAGGCTCTAAGCAGACAAACTCCTAGAGGATATTGTGACATCGAGTTAACAGTCACGCGCATAGGAGAATCATCTATGGAGCGTACCCACTTCGACAGCCAGTCACCAGAGAAGTCCTATCCCTCTCCTCGCACGCTCAGCTCAGCACGACACGCCCCCCGACCGATCCCCCCCTGCATACAGCACGTCCGACCACTTTTTGTCCTCCGTTCATCTTTGCACGCTTCGCGATCCGAGACACACATTTATACCGGGTCTTTCTAATCAGCGAAAAGATGGATCCCCGGTCTGCGTAGTAGTTCTCGGACTTTCCCTTTGTATCTATTACTTGTAAAATCGGAGTTCTGGAAGATAGTTGAAACCCATCTTAAGCAATCTTGTCTTGGCATCTTTTCTTTAGCAAATTAGGTAATTCATTCTTGTCAACTTCTGTGATGAAAAAGGGATCTCTCAAAACTTTTCCTCTCCCTACGCACCTGAACAAAATGGTGTTGCTGAAAGAAAAAATAGAACCCTCATAGAAGCTGCAAGAACAATGCTTTTAGGGTATGTCTTTTCTAAACAATATTGGACTGAAGCTGTAGCCACTGCTTGCTACACTCAAAATAGATCCACTATTGTGAAAAGACATCTCAAAACTCCTTATGAAATTTTTTGTAAGCGAATCCCAAACATCAATTTTCTTCATCTCTTTGGATGTCCAGTTTACATCCATCATAAAGATCACTTAGGTGCCGTTTAGTTGGGGTATATTGGGGGCATTTGCATTTTAATTTCCCCCAAATATTGTGTTTGGTAACACAAATGGGGGAATTTAAAATTCCATGAATTGCCAAAATAGGGGAAATTAAAATGGCTTCAAAAAGTGAAGAATTTTCATTTACTTGGAAAAAAAAGTATAAACTTTTTTTAGTTATTTTTGTTCTCGGTTTGTTGTTTTTTTAAATCAAATGATATCCATCATGATGCCTTCTTTCACCATAAAATGGGTTTTTCCCAATTTAGAGCCAAATTAGTGTCTTCATACCGTTTAAGCATCTTTTCTAAATTGGAAAGGCACGCAGAAAAAGAATTTCCGAAAACTAAAAAGTCATCCATGAAAACTTCCATCATCTTTTTAATCATATCATGGAAGATATCCATCATACACCTCTGGAACGTGCCTGGTGCATTGCATAAGCCGAAAGGCATGCGACGGTAAGCAAACGTTTCGTATGGGCAGGTGAATGTGGTCTTCTCCTGATCTTTCGTATCGATTGGTATTTGAAAGTAACCCGAGAAACCATCGAGGAAACAATAGTATTTATTTCCTGCGAGTCTCTCGAGCATTTGATCCATAAACGGCAAAGGGAAGTGGTCTTTTCGGGTGGCTTCGTTCAACTTACGATAATCAATACAAACTCTCCATCCCGTTACAAGTCTAGTTGGTACTAACTCATTTTCATCATTTGTCACTACGGTCATCCCTCCTTTCTTTGGCACACAGTGCATTGGGCTCACCCAAGGACTATCCGAGATTTGGTAGATCAATCTAGCGTCAAGAAGTTTTTCAACCTCTTTCTTAATAACATCATGGATCTTTGGATTAACCCTTCTCTGATGTTGGACTGCTGGTTCATAGTCCCCTTCCATTAGTATTTTATGAGAACAAAATTCCAGGTTAATACCCTTTATGTTAGAAAGTTTCCAAGCAATTGCTCGCTTTCGGGACTTAAGAACCTTTATGAGAGCGGTCTTTTCATAGACACTCAAATTTTTTGGCAATTATGACTGGCAACTTGTTGTTGTCTTCCAAAAATGCATATTCGAGATGAGATGGTAAGTCCTTAAGTTCGACCTTGGGAGGTTCATCAATTGAAGATTTGGCAGTTTTGGCTTCACACAGTTTAAGTTCCTTTCTGATTTCTGGCAAATAATTTCCTTGGTTCGAAGGTGGTGAAGGATCACTATTAAAGAGTGCTTCGAGAATAAGAATGTCCCCTTCTAGGTCATAATAAGATTTATCAACTTCCGGTGAAGTTGGATCTTCGGCTAGAGCAAGAAAAGCATCATCTTCTTCTAGAAGTAGAAAATCACTATCCCCGAAAGGAGTGAGAGTCGAAGAAGAATTTAAAACTATCGGGTCATATCCAGGAGTGAGATTTCCACTGGCGATCATGTCTGAAAATCCTAGAACTTCCTGAGAATACTCCTCACAAGCTAATTCAACAACGTCGATTCGATTCGCCGTCATATCACAATAGTTAACCGAGTATCTCAATGTTTGATCAAGATTATAAGTAATGGCCTCATTATCTACTCGAAGGGTTAATTCACCTTCATACACATCTATCAAAGCATGAGTGGTCTTAAGAAAACACCTCCCGAGAATTAGAGGTACTCGAGGGTCTGGTTCAAAATCTACGACCACGAAGTCGGCTGGAAACTGGAATACACCAACTTTAACGTTGACATCTTTAGCAATACCGATTGGTCAGGAGATCGAATGTCCGCTAGTTCTAGTGTCATGCACGTCGGAGTCAGGTTTGGAAGGTTAATCTTTTTCCACACGGAAAATGGCATGAGATTTATGCTTGCGCCAAGATCGGCCAAGGCTAAGCACTCATCTATTCTAGGAAATTTACATGGAATAAGGAATCTGCCAGGGTCACCAAGTTTTTTGGGTAACTTGTTAAGTATGCCTGCCGAGCAATGTTCGTTCAAAGGGGTTTTAGCCATCTCACTAAGCTTTTCTTTATTTCCAATTAAGGCTTTAAGAGTTGTAAGGCTTTAAGAGTTGAAGTAAATTTGGGCATAAGAGTCAAAGCATCCACGAAGCTAATTTCGAAACTCATATATTTCAAGATTTCGTAGAATTTCTCAATTTGGTTCGTTAGATTTTCACGGGCTTCATCATCATTTCACTTGAAGAATAAGAATCGACGGTTTTGGGTTAGTATCGGCCAATAACGGGAGCATCAACGGCTTGGAAATCGGAATTTGGTTTTCAACTGGGACAACCGGAGGTTGGACGTCTTCGGTAATTCCGTTATTAGTAGGAAAAACCGTATCCTTTGTCACCTCGGTTCTACGTTCCACTACTTTAGGAGAAGAAGTAGTAGGAATCGTAGGTCCTTGATAAATAACCCGCTTTCGGGTAGTATTACCCTTCATGTCTTCCTTCGGGTTAGTAACAGTGTTACTGAGAGAACCTTGAACTCGAAGATTGAAGCGGTTTAGAATTTACGAACTTAGGAAAGCATTTCGTTAAATTTGTATCTGGTTTTAAACCTTGGCCTTGAATTTGCATATCTCCTAATATTGCATCATTAGCCTTGACATAATTCTCAAAATTGGTCTTTGAAACACCTTGCATTTGCGGAGCGGGAGCTTGATAAGGGTGAGCTTGGTAAACTGGTGGTTGACTAGTCGGAGGTTGGTAAACTTGTCCTTGGTAGAAGTTATTTCCACGGTTTTGATTGAAATTGGTTCCTCGATTTTGGTTGAAATTATTTCCTTGATTCTTGAGTTGAAACGTTTTGATTGTTTTGAATCGGAGGAAAACCAGGAGGTCGGATTTGGTTCGCAACCATCGGAGGTCTAGAATTGGTATTTCCTTGATTGAAATTAGCTGCAGCAGCTTGTGAAACGTACTCTTGAATGTTGTCTCGATAAACATTGCCATCGGTGGCAGGACAATTTCTATAAGAATGAGCACCTCCACAAGTTACACAACTCTGCTCGACCGCTTTTACGGGCACGGGAGCTTGGGCTTTTTGCTTGTCGATAAGCATAGTCTTCATCATATTCTTAAGTTCAGAAACTTCGGTTGTAAGAGCAGCAACATCGGGTGAAATTCCGGGGGTAGATGAATTCGAACTCACTTTGGCAACGACTGCCTTGTTTCGTGAATTACGAACTTTGGATTTACTCTCGATAATTTTCAAGCATTCACGAATGTATCTTATCCAAAAAGTTTCCACCCGCAGCGGAATTCAACGAATCTTGATCATTAGCATTCAAAGCATTGTAAAACGTATCTAGTTGATGTAGTTCTGAAAATCCGTGATGTGGGCATGCTCGAAGAAGATCATTAAATCGATCCCAAGCCTCGTAAAACGACTCGTCAAATCTTTGTTGAAATCTCGTGATTTCGTTTCGAAGATTTGTCATTTTCGAAGGAGGAAAGAATTGATTAATGAATTTTGAAACAAGATCATCCCATGTCAAAATTGATCGAGGAGGTTCTTTCTCTAGCCAAATCCGGGCTGAACCTTCGAGAGAAAATGGGAAAAGCATAAGCTTAATTGACGTGCTCGGGACGTCCGGGAATCTCATCGTTGAGGTGATCTTGTTGAAATAACGGATGTGAGCATGTGGATCCTCTTTATCATGTCCGAAAAACTGCTTGTTTTGAACAAGATTGATCAAACCATGCTTTAACTTAAAATTAGCATTGATTTCGGGAATTACGATTGCATCCTCGTACCCCTCGGTGGGTGCTTGGAGCAATTCCGCCATAGTCCGGTTATCGGCCATTGGAACTAGGGGAGGATTATCAAAAGGTTCTTCTAAATTAAATGGTTCTACAACAGCCGGTGGGGCTTGTTGTTGACGGTTACGGTTGCGGGTTTGAGAACGAGTGCGCATGCACAAAATAGAAAAAGAAAATTTAAACTATTTTTTTAACAATCTATTTTAACGGATAACGAGATAGACAACTTAAACCAAATAATCAAACTTACTTCACGGTAGCTCTTAAAAATTTTACTTTTTAAGGTGAGCCGTATTTCGTAAGTGACACAAATGGTAAGTTTTTAAATCTTTGATTCGAGTTGGGAACTTATTGATGGATAATACCTCAATTGAAGGTATTATTTGTTGGTGTTCTTTTACCAACTTTGTTTATTTTTTTTTATGGACAATTTTTTATATTTTTGATTTTTTTATATGATAATTATACTAATAAAAGAAAAGAAAAATATTTTTTACTTTTTACTTTTTTACTTTTTTTTATTATTATTATTATTTTATTTTTTTACAAAAAAAACGTAACTTTCGAAAAGGTTCTTCAAATCACGATCTTTTTTTTAACAAAACTTCAACGAAGAATCTAATCACAAATCCCCGGCAACGGCGCCAAAAATTGATTCGTTAAAATCACACACACGTAATTATTAAATATTATATGATAGAAAATTCCCTAATTACTCTTGAGGAAAAAGGTAGAAAGGAAAATCCCCCCCCTCACATATATATATATATACGTATATTAACCGGGAAGTATGATTCCCGGGTCGTTATTCCCCAACGATTTATGAAATTGAAACCACGTTTGTTGTTCGGACAATGATTTGAATTGGTAACCAAGATTGATTTGATTATCTACTTCTACCAAATCTAAAAATAAGCAAATATAACAACCTAGGCACGAAAACAACATAACAGAAATTAACTTTAAACTAAACGCAAAACGGGAACCCTAAATGACAGTTAAAAAACTAAATTTCTAAAATTAAACCTAAAATGAATTTTTTTTTCTCTTTTAATAGACTCTAATTGACTAAAAAGTAAGTTTAAAGAAAACTAGAACAAAAACGGAATTGAAATGAGCTTAGAAACACGAAAAACGTAAACGGGAACGAATCACGTTCTTTAAAAATTGAAATTTTGCAATTTTAACCCTACGGGAACAAAACTAATTTTCCTAGAAACTTTACGAAAAAATAAAATTTTCTAACAAAGAATTATATTTTTTTGATTATTTTTCTATTTTTTATGATTTTTTAAAGTTTTTAATAAAAATAAATGTTTAAAAATACTAAACTAATTATAAAAATTCTGAAAAAATTATGGAAAATAGCTTGAACTAAAAGGGACCTAGGAAAAATAAGCTTGGTTACACAGCTTATCGAATAAGCTGTGTAATAAGCTATAACAGCTTATTAAGCTAAAAGGGCCAAAACGTGTACAAATAATAGATTTTGTAAATCTATAACGAAAAAGACCCCAGGGCACGATGGTAGTGAGGTGTGTGGTTGTGTTGTTATAAAGGTTGAGGGTGTTGAGGTCGGGGGTTCGAGCCTTGCTCACCCCCGATTTCCACCTTCCCTTTTTTTATTTTTGAAAACTTATAAAAGCAAAGTTTTAGAAAAGCTAAAAATAAGCACTTTTAATAAAAGAAACTTTTTATGAAAAGCACTAAATAAGCTGTAAAACAGCTTAAAAGACAGAAAAACTCTTAAAACTATTTTTTTACTTTTTGGCTTTTTATCTAAAATTTACAACTTAAAAAGCTAACAATAAGCTAAAAGCTAGGAAAGCAAAGCATAGGCAAACTAATAAGCTAGTCTAAACAAGAAAATAAGCAAAAGGAAAGAAAATAAGCAAATTAAGCACTTAGGATAAAACTATAGACCAAACAGTCAACTAGCAACTTTGGGCTTAAAAATAAGTACTAAAATGGATCCTTATGACAATAAGCCCTATCCCTACTTAAAGCTTAACCTAAAAGCTATTTAAAATTGCAGAGAAGATTCATTTTGAAATACAAATAAGCAAAGAAAAAGCACTATGAAAAAAGCTTTTGCTACTGACTTAGTTGTTTTTGGTTTAATGAAAAAGGCTAGAAATGCTAACAAAGGATAATAATAAAAAAACTAAAACTAATTCTAACCTAATAAGCTATTTTAAGTAGACAGTGAGTAAAAACCAAAAAGCAATATGCTAAATTGACCTAATAAGCACTTAATTGAACTCTGGCAACCAAACAGGCCCTATAGGGATCTTTGAGCTTATTTTTAGATAAGCTTTTGGATCCTTGTAGGGATATGATTATTTAGGCGTAAATTATAACTAAAAGTTTTCTTACAAAAAGTTTTAAAAAAATATTTTGAAAAACAGGAAGCTTATTGGAAAAACTTATTGAAAACAGCTTAAAACACTCAGAACCTGCTGAGTTTTCTTTTGAAATTGAAAAGACAAAGAGCACAATTGCAGTTAAAAACAGATTATCAAAAGAGCTTATTTTGAAAAAGTAAGCTAATACTAATGATTGATGACCCTAGACCTACTTGTGCTATGAAAATCAAATCCTAAAAACTACAATTACCATCTGAAATTTAAGCTAGAAAATGGACTCTTGGTTGTTTTCATTATCTGCTGCAGTTGACATGCATTTGACCAAAAACTTAAAACCTAAAAATGCAGACCTTAAGAACTTGATTCTATTTGATTTCAAATCAGAAAATTAAGTGCACATTTTATAATGATGACAACTAGAAAGCAATTAAGCTAAAAATGCAAACTAAACTTAAACTCAAACTAACAGATTCAAATTATGAATTAGAAACCTTAAGAAAACTTGATTAAACTCAACAAACACTTAGAATTCAAACCTATGAGCCTAAAAAAGATCTTCAAATTCAGTTTTTGAGAAAACAAAAATAGTCACAAGCAGTACTACCTTGTTAGTATGTTGGCCAAACACCCCTTTAAACATGACAAAATCCATTTAAACTTGTGAAATTGAGATTTAATGAATAAAACCTAGATACTAGATATTAATCAGTTTATGACAACTATAATAAACATATATCATTAAGAAAATAAGCCAGAAACAATAAGCTACTATCTAAACTAATATTTTTGGTTTTAATGATTTTTTAAGACAAAACATGAAAATCTAGATCTACACTATAACTTAAAACTGATAAATTCAAACATATTCATTAAGCATAATAAGATGACATTAAAGCACAAATAAGGCAAGATTATAAGCAAATTAAGAATTTTATCTTGATAATTAACGACAGAAAGGATAAGAAACTTACAAAGGCCACCCCCACCCCCCCCCCCCCCCCCCCCCCCCCCACCCCCCCATAGCATAACAAAGGCAATAGTGCTCAAGAGTGTCAATAGCTCTAGCTTATCACAAGGATAAGCTAGTAAGGTCCTATGAACTCATCCATGGCTAGTTCATCATCCAAAAAGCTTAATCCATTCATAGCATAGGTATTAGTCTATTTTTAAAGGTTTAAGTAGATTAAGTGACTTATTTGAGCTTAATCTTAGCTTAAAGACTAAGATGAGCTTATGAAGAGCTTTGAGTGCTATGACTGTGTGAGAGCATTATAGAAGAGTATAGTAAGTTAAAAACAGAACTTTTATAAGGTAAACTTAATTTTATTTGATTAAAACAGATTAACAAGCTTGAAATTAAACTTATAAAAGCTTAATAAGACATTACATTCTAAAAAAAAGTTACAAAACTAATATTCTTAAGCTACTAAAATCTAAAAAAGTGGAAAAAGAAGATGATCAGTGTGTGTGAGGTGAGGAGCATATTTTATAGGCATGAGAGAAGCTTCTAGAGTCATGGCCACGCTACCTCATCACCTTTCGTCTTGTCCTTCGCATTATTCCAATCATTGGATCCCTATTATGAGCCGTATGATTAAATGAGTGAGCACACGGATTGCCAATGTGGCATTACGTGTGTCAGACTCATTGTGCTTCTTCTGTGAGTACTTTAGTACAAATCCCACTTGATTGGTGTGCTTCTTCCTTTGCCCGCATGTCTTCTCCTTTGGGAATTGGCCAAGAGGAGTGCTTGTATGATGTCAAACCCTGTCATGTCATTCATTTTCACTTGAATTTCATTGCCACATCACCAATTTGCATTTACCCCTTGATTGTGACTCGTGGTTAATCGGGGAAGAAGGTGAATAGTAGTAACTCCTTTTCCCGCGCTTTTACTTTTTATAAAAGGGCGTTTGATTTTTTCTTTGACCCGGTTTTTTACTTGTTGACTTGGGCTTTTGCAAAAGGAATTGGGCCACGAAAATTGATTTGGGCTTGGGTTTATATATAAAAGTTAACGGGTGTTAACTCTTTATATATTAAAGAGTTAACACCGTTAGGGTTTAGGGGACCATTTTTGCAATTTGGTTTTCTTTGAGGGACTGTTTTAGGAATTTTTGGGATTTTTGTCTTCATATGGTTGACTTTGGTTGACCAAAGGTTGACTTGAAAGTTTTCTTCCGGTCTCTGTATACTCTTTTCCGTTTAGTGTCCGTGTTTGTCCGGTTTTGACCGTTTTCTTGAGATTTTTGCAATATCCGTACCTACACAATCACAAAGACAAAACAAGCAATATACAAGCATTTTAAGCACAATTTTGTCTTTTATGGGTCATTTTTGATATAAAATGGATATCATGCTCTTAGCATGTTGAGTAAGCTTTCCTTTCGGTAAAGCCTTCGTAAAAGATATGCTAGATTGTCATCTGTGTGAACTTTAAGAAGGTTACTTCTATGGTAGTGTCTGGCGCCCATCTGAACCCCCGGTTCGTTGGCGATAAGAAGTGCGGCTGAATTGTCGCAAAACATCTTAATTGGTTCGTTTATTGTTGGTACTATACCAAGCCCTGAAATAAACTTCCTAATCCAAACAGCTTCCATCTCTGCTTCTTAAGCAGCTATGTAATTCAGCTTATGTAGCAGGCTTTTAGTAGTACTTTACATGGAGCTTTTCTAATCTACTGCGCTTCCGTTCAAAACGAAACGTATCCTGTCAACGATTTCATATCATTTATATCGATCTCAAATCCAGCATTGCAATAGCATTCAACTCTAAGTTCTGTGCTAGGATTTCCATCATAAACCAAGAACATATCATTAGTGTTTCTTAAATACTTAAGAATGTTTTTCACAACAGTCCAGTGAAGTTCACCTGGATTCTGTTGAAATCGGCTTGTTATATTTTGCGCGAACGCAACATCAGGTCTAGTGCATCTAACCGCATACATAATGGATCCTACAGCCGAAGCATAAGGTGCATTTTTCATGCAATTTACCTCTTTAGGCATTTGAGCACCTTGTGATTTGTTCAAGTCAAGTCTTTCTTGCATGGGAATGGCTTCGATCTATCTCTATAGATTCTGATTCCAAGAATAAATGCTGCTTCCCCTAAATCCTTCATAGAAAAACACTTTCCAAGATAATCTTTTACACTTTGTAAACTTGGAATGTGATTTCCGATGATAATTATGTCATCGACATATAAAATGAGGAATGTAACATTACTCCCACTTGACTTTTGATATACACATGGCTCATCAAGATTTTAAGCAAATCCAAACCTTTTGATTTCATCATCAAATCTTTTATTCCAGCTTCTTGATGTTTGCTTAAGACCATAAATGGATCTTTGAAGCTTGCATACTTTTCTGGGATGATTAGGATCAATAAAACCTTCAGATTGTACCATATAAATGTCTTCATCAAGATAACCATTTAAGAAGGTCATTTTAACATCCATTTGCCATATCTCATAATCATAGTATGCTGCTATAGATATGAGAATTCTAATAGCTCTAATGTTACCGACGGGTGAGAACGTTTCTTCATAATCAACCCCGTAGAGTTGAGTATAACCCTTTGCTACAAGACGAGCTTTATAGACGTGTACAATACCATCTATGTCGGTCTTTTTCTTAAAAAGCCACTTACTCCCAACGGTCTTACAACCAGAAGGAAGATCGACCAGGACCCATACCATATTGTCCATCATGGATTGTATTTCCGCATTCATAGCATCGATCCACTTATTAGATTCTGAGTCTAACATTGCGGCTTTATAGCTAGTGCGTTCATTAAGATCCCCTAGACTATGCTCCTCTACCTCTACATTTAGACATAAGCGGTTTGGAGCTCGACGAGTCCTTTCGGACCTGCGAATCGGAATCTCTTCCTCTTGTGGTGGTTGTGGTGGTTCAAAACCCTCTACCTCTTGAGGAATGTTGCTAGTGATTTCAGAATGTGTTGTATCTTCTTCTTCT
>BQNB010049956.1:0-25120 GCA_026074375.1 Tanacetum coccineum
TGTTTAAACAAAGTGCAAGTAAGATCTAAACCTTAGAGGGCTTAGATCAAAATTTCCACAGCCAAAAGTCTAAGACAAAATGCCCTGGTGTAAAAACAAAGATAATAAGCCATATCTTTTGAAATTTTGAACTCTAACTTATAAAAACTAAATAAAAACTAATCTTAAATGAAAACTCAGCTGACTCAAGCAAATTGCACAAATTAGTTTTTGACTTTTAGAGAGGTCAAACACACGTTAATGCCAAACACCCTTACTACTTATGACAGTTTAAAGATTATCTACTAACGTTTGAAATCTAATAAGACAAATTGCATGTACCGATACAATTTAACAATTAAAAACTACTTTAATAAGCATGACTTAACAACTAGATAAGCAATAATCTAAGACTTAAGCTATTTTACTATATTTTTGGTTTTTAGAGGTTTTTAAGACAATTATATGAATATTAAAGATCTAAACTATCAAAAGCAAAATCAAATGAACATCTAGGATTATTAAGCTAATACTAAACACAAATAAGCACTAATAAGCAACTTTAATAAGCTATTAAGCAGATCTACACTATTAGGCTAAAATTAAGCTAGAAATGAAATTATGAAAAGTAAATGAAAACTTACTTGAACCTTTAGCTAAACAAAAGGTTCCCAATAGGGCAGCTACAAGCTCCCTAGCTTATTAATAAGCTAGGGTATAAGTGCTTGGGATCTCTTCCAATTTAAGATCCCCTTCCAAAAAGCTCATATCCAATAGAATCCATTATAAATGTAAGTTAAACTGGTTTAGGGTTTAGGTAAGATTAATACTGAATTAAAATAAGCTCTATTTCAGCTTATAGACTGAAAGAACTTAAAATGAGCTTATTAGCTTATTGAGACAATTTGGCTTATTAAGACAGCTTTTGAATAACAAGAAAAGAGAGCTTATGAATGATTTAAACTAAATTTCATTAATAAAAGTTACTGGTTACATTACTTAAAAAAGAAAATTACATTTAAGAAAAATACGAATTTAAGCTAGACTAAAAATTACTAAAAAAACTAGATGGTGTGTGTGTGAGAAGTGAGGCCTATTTATAGTCAGTTGGTGAAGCTTCTAGCCTTCCTTGCCTTGCTTTCCAATCATTCAATCTCAACCAATTATTTCTTCAATTATTTGAGCATCAATTGTGGCCGTTGGATTGATTTTGTGGACACCTGAGGATTGCCAGGCTGGCATTCCTTTGATGTGACATTGTGCTAGTTCTCTGAGTGATTTAGTACAAAAACCCACATGAATTTGTGCTTCTTTCATAGCCGCGTGCTCTATGCTTGAGAGTGAGCTAGCAAGATTCTTGATTTGACCCATTTGACCCTGCCATTGTACTTGGGCTTCCTTGAATTGACTAATGCACCCTTTAATTTACAAAAGCCCTTTGTTTTTGACCCAAGGTAAAAACGGGGACGATGGATGAATAGTAAAAGGGTTCGCGCCTTTTTTCTGACAGTTAAAACTGTTATAGTTTGAGGAGTTTGCACACTTGGTCCTTCTCTTTCTTTCCTCTCTTTTTAGTTATAAAATAGCTTTGAAATGTACAGATTTGGCCCTTGTGGTTTATGGAAAGATGGATGGGCTAGGGATTTGGGCTTATGAATCCGGGTAAGGCCCATTTAGAGGTGAGGGGTTATTTTTGGACTTTTGTGAAACTTTGAGGGTTAAAATGGAATATTGTGGGTCTTGTTGACTTTTGTTGACCATTGTTTGACTTTTCTTTGACTGGGGCTTGGTTTTTCTGGCTTCGGCTTTGAATTTTTGGCTTCTTTTTGTACTCTTCTGATTCTCGTGTCCGTGTTTGCTCGTTTTTGACTGTTTTCTTGTGATTTTTGATTTATCCGTACCTGCACACATAGCAATTAGAAAAGAGTTTGAAAATCAAATAAGCCAAGAAAAAGGCTTATTAAAAAGGCTGCTCACACATATTTCACTTTTTTTGTTTTCTTTCAAAAGATAACTAGCTATATGCAGCCTACAAAATAAGCTAGAAAATAAGCCTTCAACTACAAAGTAAGCTAAAACAGATTGAAATTAACACTTAATGAGCTTATGCTCTTAAATTCAGAACCTAAAAACACTTTTAACTAACCTAAATTTGAATTTGAAAAAAGGACTTTTAAAACTAAAAAATAACTTAAAGACTTTAACAGATTTTGACTAAAACATAGGTAAACGAAATTGAGTTTATTAGTGACAGTTGGATGGATGGTAGTGGAGTGGTATTTTTTGGATAGAGTGGTGTAGATTTGGGGCACTTAAAGCCACAACAACACACTGTGTGGGGGTGGGGGGGGGGGGGGGGGGGGGTGGGGGGAGGGGTGGGGGGTTGGTGGGGGGGGTGGTGTGGGGGTGGGGGGTGTGGGGGGATGTGGGTTTTGTAAGGGGTAAGGTTGGAGGGGGGGGTTGGGGGGGGTGGGGGAGTTTTGGGGGCTATTATGCGGTGTATAATGAATGATGTATTTCGAAGTTGATAAACTTTTACTAGCTGCAATCTATTCAAGATAGAGCCTACTAATTAATCCCTAAAGTTACATCAAGAGCAATCATATTTATTTGGGCCAAAGAATACACTTACAAAACTGTAGTAGTATAAGAGTATCATCTACTTAGTCAATATCTAGCCTACAATGGTAATCATATACACGTCACTTATGAGAGCGATGCGCTTAAGGAATTAAAGTATATATTTTAGTTATAAAAGTCCGTTCATTAAGATTTCAGCAGAGTTCGTATATAACAGTTGCTCTTTCAGGCATATCGTTAGTAGGATATTTTCAACTCGTTTCTGCTGATCTTAAGTGCCTGATGCAGGTAATTGTTCACAAGAGTCTTCACAGCTGTGTGCTTGAGCTAATGTAGCGTCATCTTATAACATATGAACTGCTACAAATCACAATGGAATTTTTGAGTAAAAATTAGCCAAGTGACCCAAACCCTTTTTAACAAGTTTTGACCCACTTTGACTGTTAACCCAAACACCCCTTTAAGTATTATGAATCCTTTTTTAAACTGATTTACAAAGATTTAAGCAAAGAGCTTTAAGGACAGATTATAAACAATGGACAATAAGCAAGATTAAGACAAATACAACCATAGATAAACACATATAATAAGCAAAACAAAGATTATGCAAATAAAAGCTAAAAAAGGCAGTTCAAAAGAAAAACTTAAACCAAGGACATATAAGCAATAATCAAAGACAAATAAGCATAAAGAACATAAATAAGCAATAAAAAGCAATAAAAGACAGTAAATAAGCAGTGCTACAGTAAACAAGCTAAAAATGGAAATGAGAACTCACAAGACCCTTTGCTCAAAACAAGGGTGATTAAGCTTACAAGAAGCTGATCTACAAGCTCTAGCTTGTCAAGGACAAGCTAGTATGGTCTATAAGCTCTTCCAAGGCTAGCTTATCATCCAATTCAGCTGAGGTAATTGAGGGGTGACTTTTTTGGTATTTTTTGGTTTTTTAGACAGAATTGTAAACAAACTTTTAAACAAGCTTTGAATGACTCAAAAGCTTATATAAGAGCTTAAAAAACATTATTTAAATGACAATGTAAGTAAATGACAATAATTAAAGAAAAACTTTAAATTTCATTAACTTAGGAAAAATTACAAAACAATAATTTAAATGACAGTAAATTAATTGACAAGTATTTAAAATGGTCTAAATTTTGTTTACACAAGATTTGACTTAACAAAATTCAACCAAAAAACTATAAGCTACAAGGGACCTATATTAATACTAAAAACCTAAGTCTTCAAGTCTTCTTGTTGTCTTGTTTTTACTGAGATAGTTCAGCTGTCTTGTATTTGGTTTTGTGCGAGTAGAATCCAAAGCAAATCTCAGCCATCAATATTTCTTTTTGCCCAAGTCATATGATCATAACCCTTCATTTCCTTGTCTTTTTCATGGACCAATGGCGTTTTCTTAGATTGCCAAGGTGGATATGGAGTGTAGTGAGGTGGTGGGTGTATTGAGAGTGAAGTTTTTTGTCTAGGGTTGCAGTTTTGAGGTGAAAAAGACTCATGAACATTGTCAAAAACTGGGCGGGAAAGGTTTGTTTATCTTTTTGTGCAGGTAAAAGTTTTTGTGGAATGGCAAAAAGGTCCTTTGTGTTGTATTGATTGTTTACAACGATGGTCCTTTATGGTGTGTAAGTTTTGTGGGTTGGCAAGTTTGGTCCTTGAGGGTGTGTTGATGTTTTGCACCCACAGCCCTTAAAGGACTTAACAGGGTTAAGTATAAAAGGGTTAAGGCTTAACGGCAGTTAAATGGTTTGGACTTTGGGCTTGTATATGGGCCTGTTTTAACATTAAGAGAGGGTTTTGGGTTTTTTATGTCTCATATTGAAAAATGGTCTGACCATCCCATAGATGGGTACGTAGCCTATTAACATTTCTCGGTTACGGCTTGGCTTTGACTTTTTGACTTTGACTTTGATTTTGACTTTGACATTTCACGATCTCCATTTCGTGCTCGGTTTTTTGTTTATTTTTGGCCTCGTATTTCCGTTCTTTTTCCAATTGATACCGTTTCGCTGCAACATTAAAATGAAAACATACAAATACAATGTATTTTGGTACGTTTTTGGTCATTTAAGTCTGGTTTTTTAAATGGAAAATGGTATGTGTAATTTAACACATACCAAAATCCCCCATACTAACCTATTGTCGTGTTCTCACGCAATGCCATAAGTAAACACTTAAGAAAACCAAGAATCTCAATCCCCCTCGACTAATAACCTCGAAAAGTAGCTAAGTGTTCATCAAGGGGAATGAAAGAATCAAAAGCTTTGAAAAGCCCCGTTTTTACCATTTTTTTTTTCTATATATACACTTATTCCTACACATATTTTTTTTGTATTTTTCTTTTTCTTTACTAACTAACATGTTTGACTTTCGTTATTTTATAACTTTTAGGGATCATAGAACAAGACACCCTTTAATCCTAAAATGACCCAAAAAGGATAAATTCATCGTTCCCGACTTTTCACGATATTCCAAACCAAAGCTTAAAACGAATCACCGTTAAATGTTTTAATAAGTGTAAAGATGCTAACCCTACTCATACGTGTAACTTGTGAAATTTTTGCTCCCTACAAATTATTATATTCTTAGGTGAATGTCCATTTCGAATTTCAACCATAGGATCAACTTTATGCAAAATTCTATGCTCATCTTCAACCCAAAAAGTAATGAATTTTAAGGCGAGAACATCTACATGTACGACTTATCGTCTCGCACCATCCCAACCTTGCGGCTAAGTGACCAGGCTTTTGACACCCCATAGAGACTAGTATCGGGACTCACGGACCTTCATTTTCAACACCCTTGGATTTCCCGTATATACATAAAATTATAACTTAAAATGTAATAGTCTTAATTCAAAAGCATATTTAAATTTAAGAAAAAGATATTTTCCCTATATTTATTAAATCACATTTATTACACTTAATCATTAACATAACTTATGATACAATTGAAATCTTTGACCTTTTAGAAGGCTGCAACATCGGTTGTGAGCCGGCAAGATGCAACAAACTTTTATCAGTCTCGGATAAATACTATGTGCCTTATTTTAAAAGACTGCAACATCGGTTGTGAGCCGGCAAAATGCAGTAAACTTTTATTAGCCCATAGTATATTATTATTATTACCTTATTTTTTCTCTTTTTTTTACTTTATATTACCATGATGTAGAGTAAATTTTGTTTTAGAAAATTTAAGTATAAATTTGAACTAAAATTATTGAAATCGACTATACTTCAAAAATTGTTGATTTAAGTTTAATTTTCGAAGAGAGCATGTATTATTAGTCCGGTTAGAAGCTTATGGGAGAGAAAAGCTACAAACTACACTTATGAGCTCTTAAGATTTCCAACTAATCCTTGTTTAGCATCTAACTCATAATTAACTCTATCATTTCTCGTTCTTCGCAAATTTAAAATCTTGAATAAAAAGATTCGCGAATGCTTAGTCTAAAAGTTAAGAAACAAGCTAGAGCTCAACACACTCGATCGAGTCAAAATTTATTCTTATTCTACCCCGCAGGAAAGTCAAAATTGTGATAAAACAATTATTTTCTTTTTGAAAATTTTTTAAATTTTTTAATTTTTTGGGTATTTTGGTGGTAAAAATGAGATTACTCGAAAACAACGACTGCATGCATAATCAAATCGATATATCTCCCCCATACTAAACTAAACATTTCCACATGTTTTAAAAAGGGTCTCACGTAAATCTTAAGGCCGTTTATTAAGTAAGATTAAAGAAAAATGATTGCTAATATTATACACGCAAAAATATATATACTAAATAACTTTAAAGAGTAATCACGAAAAAAAAAAGTTACCAAGTTACCCTGATAAAATTCACTCTCACAAAATATATAAACAAATATAATAATACGTATATTTAACCGGGAATATGACCACCCGGGCCCCGATTCCCCCAACGACTTGCGAAATTGAAACCTCGTTTTAACTCGGATTATGATTCGAATAAGAGAAAGGATATTTTTATGATCTATAACTACCAAATAAAAGCAACAAGTAAAATTGAACAATTAAAAGCTCTTAAACACATACACAAATTAACCGTGAGCAATTGAAAGCGACAAATAAGCAAATACACAAAATGACTCCTAAAAGTGTAAACAAATTTCTAAACCTAAATTAGGAAAAAAATTTTTTTAAGAAAAAGAAAAACATTTTTGATTATTTTTGAATTTATTATGAACAAAAAAACTAATTTAATCTAAATAATCCAAAAAATGGCAAATTAAGTACTAAAAAATTTGGAAAAAAATGATTTTTAACTTAGAACCGACTCAAATAAATAAAAACACAGAAAACTATTTTTTAACTATTTTTAAAAATTAAAATCCTATATTTAAAAATAAGAATTTAAAGCTTAAAATTGAAAATTAAAAGTCAATAGGAGTAAAAAATGATTTAACTGAATGTAAACCAAAAGTAGTTTTATAAAATTAAAACTATGTTGGGAATTATTGAAATGACTAATGTGTTGTTTCTGCTGTTAAGATGTTCGTTTCTGCTGATGGCAATTAATGGTTTTCTGCCTGGCAGTTCAAGTAGTGTTTTTGCTGGTTATATTATAGAGTTTATGCTGGAAGACTTAGAAGTCATTCCTGCTGATTATGTTCCTGCTTGCTGATCTTATTTATAGACGTGATTATTGTATGCATGTATTATAGTTATATTCTAGAGTTATCTCATGAAGATAGGAATGAGATATATTAGGAAGAGATTGAAGTATATCTCTTCCGTTTTAAGTTATCTTGTTTAGCATTTAGGGTTTCTTCTCTAATACAAGAAACCATTATCATTAGGGTTTTTGCACTGATTATCTATACACAACAGTTTAAATTATCAATAGAGATTCCATAGATGAACATTACATATATTTGTTCTTCTTTATACTGCATTGTTTAGTTTCCGCCTAAACAATTATTAGAGTCTCTCACGTATATACTTGTGATTACATAAGTACTATACAATCAAAAAGGCTAGAAGATCTATCTAGTTCTAGATCCTGACAAGTGATATCAGGGCCTGGAGAGAGCCTCTGATAAAGAAGAATCACTTGTTACCACAATAAAACTTTGTTTCTCTAACCGTTAACTATGTCAGAACCCATGCCTACTATACCTACTCAGTCACCATTTACTTATCCTAACCCTAATCCATCTGCTTCACCTTCATTCACATCAGATGATACCTCGGAATCTTTCATACCTGAACCACACAACCTATGCCCTACATTCACTCAAACTACTTTCTCACAACCTGCTGTTAACTATCAGCAAGTTCAACCAAATCAATCTATCTTCTCACAACTTGCTATTCACTTTCAATAGACTCAACCTACTCAGAACCCTAACAATGTCCAGTCATAACAATTTCAATAGTTCCAAACAGCCACTATCTCTGCCAACAATGCAAAATTTCCTTATCTAGAGAAGGAAAAATATGAGATATGGGCTATGAAGATGGAGTACTAAGAATACAGAATGCTGATCATAATCTTTGGAGGATTTCAGCAAGAAAACATTCCAAAGAGGTTGGCAAAAGATCGAAAGAAATATAATTGTTCATCCTCCCCCCTGTCTCCTTGATAGCAGTAGCTGTACAAAGGAGAATAAGTGTAGAAACCTTGTTGCTTCAGCTCTACCTAAAGAACATATGCCGATTTTCATCATTATGATGATGCCAAGGAATATTAGGATGGCAGTTAAGCTAGGTTTGGTGGAAAGAAGAATCAAAGAAGATGATGAATGACCAAGCTCAAGCAGGCAGTTTACATGAATTCTCTGTGGACAGAAGAAGAAGCTACACAAGTTTATGCACAGGTTTCAAAAGATTCTAGCAAGTTGAATCAATTACAGGCAAGGCCAAACAATGATGAACCCAACCTGAAGTTTCAAGAGCACTCTACTCGTGGTCACAAGTTGCCTGGCATTAAAAACAAGAGGTGCCTTGATTCAATGAGTCTTTGATGGCCCACCATGTAAACAAAATAAGGTCACTTAAACTTGATGTCAGAATTGTTCATAGTTATGGTGTGAAAGTGCTGCTGCTGCTCCACTCATTCTGCATCATTGGAGCTGCACTCTGCCCAAGGCTTACTTATTCTGATCAGCATATATTGTTCCATCAGTTTCTCATACATCTGGTCGTTCTGACAACATAATGGAATGTGTTTTGCATTCTTTTGTTGCTGAGAATGAACCAGATAAATATATGATACTATGAATACTTTCACCGGTTGATCAGTTGAGATGGAAGAATTGACTTAAATTGCAAATGGCTATGCTTCCTGTGAGGATTAACAGGTTTGAGAATAAGGCAGGATGAAAGATACTACAACATAAGCACCGCCAGATTTGACAAAGGAAGGTTAATGCTACAAATGTCTTCAATTGGGACATTTGCTAGGGAGTGTAATGTGAAGACAGTGATTATAAGGCAGGTATGTCTGCCATTAAGGTCACAGAAGTTAAGACAGCCGAACCAAAATCTTTTGTCTCATGAATTCCATGGTGAATTGGTCGGACATGCGGCAGAAAACAATACTTGTTGAGGACAGGGTCTGAGAAGTGTATATTGTATGATTGGCTGCTTCATGCTGATAATGAGTGGTGCTGTGTTTCTGATGCCTGCAAGCTGATTTTGCAATGATGGGGATTTCTCTAAGGTTACAAAATTGTCCCCCTGGTTGTGATTTTATAAATTAATGATCCTTAAAATATGTATAAATAATCTTGATAGATGATAATATGTATTACATTTAAAGATCAGGCATATCAGAATGTTGTTAAAACAATAGAATCACAAAAAGATTGGTACCGATTAAAACTCAGATTGCTTAGAAGTAAAAGATAGGGTTTTATCTGCTAATCTAGAAAACACCACTAACACATTGAGTTATACTGAAAAATTACATGATCAGGCACAAAAAGAAAAGAAAGAATGGGAATTTAAGTATGAAGCGGCATTATCTAGATTTGAAAAGTAGAAGGAGTCTTCTAAGAGCTTAAACAAGTTGATAAATAGCTCTATGTCTACAAGAACTAAAATTGGTCTAGGATTTAAAGAGTACTTTGGAGTAACGAAGTTTTTGATTTGTCTAGACCTATTACCATGTACCCAGAACCTATTACGGAGAGGTTAACCCTCTTTACTCATGGTTTGTCAAGGCTGGGGAGATCATGCAGTTCCTCCCTCCATCACTGGAACTTATATGCCCATCCCATACAAGTCTGACATAGAGGAAACACAGGTAAGTTATGGGTCAAAGTCTGATAATAAAACTTCATGAACCTTTCAAATCTACTGACTTTGTTCTCTTTGTGATTAAATAGTGACAAGTCCTTCAGATCAGAGACCTATGCACATGTGATTCATCCTCAGACTAAGACCAAAGACTCCCACCTAGCAGTTGATATCAAGACTTTGCCAGAGTCTGATGTTGAAGACCCAAATTTCACTGCTGGCAGTCCTAGTTTTTCTTGTTTGGAGAATGTAAAATCTCCTAGGATTCTTTGTAATAAAAGTGGAATGAACAATAGGAATGTGTGTAAAAACAATTCTTTGCGTGTTAAGAAATATTTTGTTTATGGTATAAATGACATTTGAATAAAAGATTGTGACTTTTATAATTGTGTAGATTCTGTCCTTGTAAACTAAAGCATCATCTGTTACTGCTGGTAAGTAGGAAAATCGTCAGCATCTGTTACTGCTGGTGGATCTGATCCTGCTGCTGAGTAGAAACAGACCAGCAGTCAATTCTGCTGGTAGACCAAATCCTACTGGAAGGGTTGGACAGGCAGCACATCTTGCCGCTGCTCAATCTAATCCTGCTGGTTGGTCTAAAAGACCAGCACCTATTTCTGCTGGTAGACCAGTTTCTGCTGGTGCTTACTCCTCTGCTAATACCATATTACAGACCATCATCTGTTAATATTATAATAAAATTATTGGCCTGAATTATATGACCCTGTGTAATATGAATAGGGTACGCTGTGGTACAGCTGTAAGACCTCAGCAGGTTACTCTTGGAAGAATAAAAGACCACATTTTGGGGTCCAAGAGTAATGGTGGATCTCATCAATCTACATGGTTTCACACTTAATGAACCACAAGCAGGCACAATCAGGAACAGGCTTGGGTCTCTCGCGTGTGACTAATTGTTGTTGTATTAATTGTAGGGTGAACCTATTACAGATAATGACATAGGTATAGTTGACAGTGGTTGCTCAAGAAGTATGACAGGAAACAAGGAAAAGCTTGATGATTTTGTGCAGATCAAGAGAGGCGTTGTCAAATTTGGAGGTGGAGATGGTAGAATATCAGGAAAAGGCACCATAAGGACATTAAAGCTTGACTTTGAAAATGTTTACTATGTTGAAGAGCTGCAGCACTTTAACTTGTTCTCTGTATCACAAATTTGTGATAAAAAGAACAAAGTTCTCTTCACAGACACTCATTGTTTGGTGCGTACAGAAGAATTCCAATTACCTGATGAAAGTCAAGTGGTACTCAGAATTCCTAGGGAACGTGATCTCTACACCTTCAGCATCTCAGACCTACAACCAGAACAAAATGTTACTTGTTTAGTAGCAAAAGTATCCTTGGATGAATCCACCAGATGGCAAAAATGCAATAGGGACAAAATGGATTTTGAAGAACAAGAGGGATGCCAGAGGAATAGTTGTAAGGAATAAAGCCAGGTTGGTTGCACAGGGACACAGACAAGAGGAGGGCATTGATTATGATGAGGTATTTGCACCAGTGGCCAGAATAGAGGCAATCAGACTGTTTTTGGCTTTTGCTTCTTATATGGGCTTTCTAGTATATCAGATGGATGTTAAGAGTGCCTTTCTCTATGGAGAAATTGAAGAAGAAGTGTATGTCACTCAGCCTAAAGGCTTTGAAGATCCTTACTTCCCAAAGCATGTGTATAGAGTGGTATCAAGCACCTAGAGCCTGGTATGCAAGATTGTCTGCTTTTTTGTTACAACACAATTACTGAAGAGGTACTATTGACAAGACACTGTTCATCAAGAAAGATTCCAGGGATCTAATCTTTTGTACAGGTTTAGTTGATGACATCATTATTGGGTCAACCAATAAAGCTGGTGGAATAATTTGAGGTGTTAATGAAGGAGAATTTTGAAATGATTGCTATGGGAGAGATGAATTTTTCTTAGGTCTACATGAGAAAACCAGTTTTTTGCCTGATGGATTATTTTTATCAGCCAAGACAGGTATGTTAAAGACATGCTTACAAAGTTTGACATGGAATCTGTAAGAACTGCAACAACACCCTATGAAGCTGCTAAGACCAAATTGAAAGATGAAACTGATCCTCCAGTTAATGTACATTTGTACAGATCCATGATTGGTTCACTTATGTATCTCACAGCTTCAAGACCTGACATAATGTTTGCAGTTAGTGCTTGTTCTAGACATCAAGTTACTCCACTGACTTCTCATCTGAATGCAGTCAAGAAGATTTTCAAGTATCTAAAAGGGCAACCAAAATTAGGCTTGTGGTACCCTAAAGATTCTCCTTTTCAGTTGGAAGCCTACAGTGACAGTGATTATGCTGGTTCTCATGGTGATAGGAAATCCACTACAGGTGGATGTCAATTTCTAGGCAGAAGGTTAATTTCATGGCAGTGCAAGAACATACGATTGAGGCTACTTCGTCAACACAGCCGAGTATGTCTTTCTGCTAGCTGCTGTTGACAGGTACTCCGGATCAGAACCAGTTTTGGATTATTGATTCAACTTCATGAAGATCAAATCTTCATAGAACAACCAGAGCACCATATGCATTGTGAAAACCAGTCTTTCATCAGAGGACCAAGCATATTGAGATTAGGCATCACTTTATAAGAGATGCCAATGAGAAGAACTTGATACAGGTGCTGAAGATTCACACCGATGATAATGTGGCTGATTTACTGACCAAGGCATTTGATGGACCAAGATTTGAGTACCTGGTGGTCCATATATGCGGATGGTGAATCCCTCTTCGTGAATTAGGGGATGTATAAGCCTAAGGGAGGCTTGTTTTGTATACTTGTATATTCTAACTTTATCGCAGTTGGATATGGTTTTTTGTGGTAATATTATTTTCTTGTGAAAATGCAGGTAGTCAATACTGCTGCTATGATGTACAATCTTTCCTGCTGACAGGAGCTGGTTTCTGCTGTTGGTTGACTCTTTCTGCTGGCTGAATACATTTATGCTGCTGAATCTTGTTGTGGCTGGTAGTACATGTTTTCTGCTGCTGATTTATTTCTGCTGGTATAACTTGTTACTGTCTGTCTCAACATATTTTCTGCTGGTGCTCAGTTTGATATTGCTGGTTGGTTGGTCTCTGCCACTAGTCACTTAGTTTCTGCTGGTAGTCTCCAATCATGCTGGTGTAACAATGTATCTGCTGAATGAATAGTTTGTGCTGCTCATATATTAATTCTGCTGCTTGCTGGTTTTAAGAGTGGTTACTGATGGTTGACTTTATACCTGCTGGTCTTAAAAATGGAAGTTGAATAGTTTTCGTTTTAAATCTATATTAAATGGTGATTGGCGGTTACCACTTGCCTGAACAGGTGGCGTACAAGTTGCTTTTCACTTGATTATTTCAACTTCCAAGGTTAAAATTTTACCAATCAAATTAAAAGGTTATCTTTTCCAAAAATTGTGACAAAAATTAACCGAAGTAATCGAAAATCCAATTTTTCATCTTCCCACACATACACCAGAATCATTTGCCTTCTGTATACTCGGTATCTTCACCTAAAATCAATCATCACCAATGGCGGGCCTCACAGTACAAAGATGATCAAACAAATCGCATATTTGTGTAAGGGAAAGAGGCTGCGAGGACTTCACAGATATCCTCAGTTATTTGGACCAATCTCCGTTAAGGTACGCTTTGACTCATGACCCTCCGGTCGTGTTTGACTCATTGGTCAAACAATTTTATACAACAGCTGAAGTTCGCCCAAATCAGCTGGTTTCTCATGACCTAGTCGGCCATATTGACGCCGTGAGGTGGTCGTTGAACTGAGTCTCATCATTAGACTCAGTTACAATTGAGATGCCAATGGCATTTTTGACATGCCCATTAATGATATTCTTGAGGGTATGAGGGTTATTGGGTATCCGACGGATGGGACTCTTACTTTTCTTAAGATCCATTTATCTCCTCAATGGAGATTTCTGGTGCACACCATTATGCACTGTCTGAGTCCTAAGTCGTGAATTGGAATCTAATTTCCGAGTTCCATTGCCACAACCCTTATTTGTTTGTCGACTGGTAGGGTATATAATTTCCTCGATTTATTTTAGAGTGATGATTAGGATCTTAAGGCTAAAAGCATAAATTTTTAATGTACCCAAGGATTTGTACAAATGATGTAGGCATTAGAGACAGCTGACCGAACCCACTAGACCAACATTTAGACTTTTACTAGGACAATTGTTTTGCCAATATGAAATTTAAATAGGAAAGGGTCACCATACCTTTGACAACCCCATTGCTTGCCATTGCTGCTGCTGGCGATGATGCTGATGGTGGTGATGATGCTGCTAATGAGGATAATGCTGCTGCCAATGAAGCTAGCTGGTAGTGCAGCTGAGGCACACCTTGTACCTACTCTCCTCCGGTTTCCCCTGTTAGGGAACCAACACCGGAGAGCAGCCTGTATCTGAGAGACCACCCTCTCCTTCACCTACCATTCCTGAGACAGAGTGGGTTGTCCCTAACCCTGTCTCACCAGTTACTGACTGGAGACCATGGCCTTATGTTCCTGTACATTCTCCCATTAGGGATCCTACTCCTGAGCCTGTGTCTCCACCTACCCCGCCAGCTCAGACCTTTATTTTTGAGGAGCCATTAGTGTTTGGCCCTGAACCTAGACCAGCTGGGTATGTGGACCCTGATGTTATTGAACCAATTATTTTTGGCCCACAGCCTAGTCCCCATGGTTATGTTGACCCTGACTTTGTGGAACCTATTATCTTTGGTCCCCAACCTAGGTCTGACGACTATCTTGAGCCGTAGGACCGTTGATAATATCATTTCCATGGAAGATGACACCACTCATGGTGGATTCCATGTGGAGTCACCTGTTCGGCCCGATGATGCTCCTACACCAACAGCCGATGCTGCTGGTAGGGCAGAGGACCCTGCTCTACTAACTGGTTTATCTGCAAAGCTTGACAGGTGTATGGGACGTATTGACTCCTTGGAAACTGAGCTGGGAAAGTCAAAGAAAATTATGGGGGTGTGCATTTATGCTCTTTTCTCTAGAGTCAAGAAGTTGGGAAAACGGTTAAAACCTTACGGGGAAACACGATTGGTGGTTGATGCCTCAGCAGGGGAAGGGGATGTGGATATTCAGGATGATATTGACCTCGATGGATTATCCCGTATGGCATCTACAGCTCTAGGTCATGATCAACCTCATTCACTGAGGCTTGTGGAGGAACGAGAAGAGGAGGAGGTTCCTCTAAGGCGTAAGAGGTCTGCTTATCGACGTGCCAGGACAGAGTTTTCCACTCTAGCCTTAGAGCAGTTTCAAGCTAATCTTTCTGCTGGTGTTCTTCCTCACACAGCAGTCCCTGAACCTGCTGGTCTTTCTGTTGCTGCTGATAAGGGAAAGGTTCCTATGCCTGATTTGGATATACCTGCTGAGTTTCTTGCAGAGGATGCACAAGCCAGGAAATGCTTCGAAGAAGAACAGGCTAGTGAGCGGTTGGTTCAACGGTTACGGGCTGAGGATTTGTCTCAGGAAGACTTGCCAAATGTTTTTGAAGAGCGCGCAAAGGAATTAGACAATCTCATGATGCGTATGACAGAAACAGACTGGTTGAACTTGATGATGCAAGTTGGTTCTAATCCTGCATTGGCAAGCGAGTTGTTGGAAGCTGATGTCAACGAGGAGAACTTTATCGAGCGCATGAATGCTGTTAAGGAAAAGAAGAAGCGAGCCTTGGTAGATTTACGCTATCGAGCACTCAAGGGTAAGCCGATGAAGAAATCTGAGGTCACAATATGATGCTCAACTTGGTTAAGAATCACTGGTGTGCAGCTCATATGGTACCATCACGAATGAAAGACGTCAAGGTCTGAATCAAAAACAGTTGGTTGAAGAGTACGAGTATATTTGTAGACGCCTTGAAAAGGATCGCTTGTTGAGTGCTCAGTACAACCTGTTTCGACCCAAGCCTGACATTACTGAGCCTCCTTCTAAGAGACAAAGGGTTGAACGTGCTTCTTCACAGCCAGCTAGTGTTCCTGCTGCTACAACTCATACTGCTGATGACCCTGATTCTGCTGGTGGTGGTAGTTCTAATCCTGCTGGTAGTGCATTTGGTGCTCCAGTTACTGACCCTACTGTCTCCACTTCAGCAGCCATGGATTCTGCTGGTTCACACCGTGAGATTGGAGTTTCACCATTTGCAGATTCTGCTGCTAGTTCTTCCCCGTCAAATGTCTCTACTGACCACATACCAATTGATGTTTTGTTTGCATCCACATCAGGAGGTATTCATGACTTTTTCCTTGAAAGTGATGAGGAAGAGCAGATTGGTTTGTCTCGAGTTGCTGCTGACCCTGACTCGGATGATGAAGTGCTTGCTGAGATTATCTTTCGGGGTAAGTCTATTTCGGGTGATGGTGTTGTGTTGGTGGACAGGCTTCCTGATGATGAGATTGTTGATCCACGGGTTAAGGTGGAAATTGTTTCTGATTATGCCTCTTCTCCTCCTCGGAATCGTCGTAAACATCTTGGGGTGAGGAGTGATGACTGCCTATGGGATAAACCTGTTGAGGATTTTTTCAGTTCTGAGAGTGAGAGTGATGATGACATGGAGAATTATATTCCTCCTCTTCCATATGGTGAATTTAAAGATTGGGAGATGGTGAGTTGCCCGCCTGGTAACAGTTATATTCATGTTTATTATCAGCAGAACAGGCGGCGAAAGTACTTTACCTACTTGAAACAGTTGCTACCTCATGTTTATCGTGAGGATATTCTTCTTTTGCGACGACGAATGAATAGGTACTTTCGGTTAAATCCAGATGTTAACATTGGTTTAGACCTCTGGAGGGATGTAAATCTGTTGTGTCAATCACTTCATTCTGATGACGTGGACGACTTTTGGCGCACCCAAGATGAATGGGTTGTGAGCAGCTGGAAGTTGTATCCCAAGAGCTCTGTTCATGTATTGGACTTAACGAATGGGAAAACTGTGTATATGTTTGTGGACAAGGTCTATCCTATCCGGGCTACAATGCTTGAACGGATGTTACGCCACAGGCTCACAGTTTCACCCTCATACTGTCGGGATGTTGTTGTTGCTGGGAATGTTATTCAGACGGTTCAAGCTGGCTTACGGGAATCCTATGAGTGTCTTGAATCTGCTCCTATGTAAGTTTGTGTCTTAGCTCGTGTTTGTTTTAAATAGTTTCATTGATATTCTTTTAAAAAAAAAACAAAAACAAAAATAACATAAAAAAAAAAAATGTGTACTCTTAGTTAGTTTTATATTGATTTAGATACATTCTTGTGATAGTATAGTATTGTATAACTTTGGTGTTTGTGCTTGCACTGCACGACAAATGGTTCTCAGCTCACCATGGCTCATAGCCAAGAAAGAGTCTGGCTCACCATTGCAAACGGCCTTGGTGTGTAACTCAAATCCGTTGATGGTTGCGAGGTTACCAAAACCTGGACGGTATTCATTTTCCATATTCCTGATGGGATGAAAAATGGCTAGTCCAGGAGCAAACGGCTCTTGGTAAAGACTTCTCAAATCCGTTTATAGTTGACAATTTACTAAAAATTGTATGGTTTTCAACTCACCATATTTGTCTAAGTGAAGAGTTGACTAGTCCATAAGATTATGGCTTATGGTAAAGACATGCAAATCCATATTAGCTGGTTGACACTTTACCAAAAAGTGGATGGTCCATCAACTCACCATGTTTCATGTACAAAGAGTTGACATGGTTATCAATCCACCATGGAATTTACCTTTTCTAGGTGCCAAAGGATTGACTAGCCCTGAGCAAACGGCTACAGGTAAAGGCATATCAAATCCGTTGATGGCTGCCAGGTTACCCAAAACTAGATGGTTATCACTTTCCATATTCTTTGGATGAAAAGTGGCTAGTCCATAGCAAACGGCTCATGGTAAAGACTTTCTCAAATCCGTTGATAGTTGACAATTTACTAAAAATTGTATGGTTATCGACTCACCATATTACTCTGTGTATGAAGAGTTGGCTAGTCCTGAGCAAACGGCTACATGTAAAGACGTGTCAAATCCGTTGTATGGCTGTGACGGTTTGCCAAAAACTATTAGGGTATTCCAATTCACCCTTGATTCATGTTCTGAGAATTTGGACTGGTTTTTGTTACACCAGGGTGTTTGTTATCACCAAAGTATCAACTAGCCCAAGAGTGAGTAGCTACTTGGTAAAGGCTTATCAAATCTACTTATGTTGCTGCAAAGACTGGAAGCTGCTGTTCTTTGATGTTGCTGCCTCATTTGATTCTGCTATTCATCGACTTCATGCTGTTTCATTTGATGCTGCTGTGGCTTCTACAGTTTATGCTGCTTGTATTATTGTTGCTAGTTACATTGTCTCTGCTGGTATTTGTGATGCTGCTGGTTCGTCTGTTCTTGCTGTCTTCATCAATATTTGCTGCATACTTTGTTTCTGCTGCTACTCAATCCTCTTGCTTCGAGAAGATCTATCTAGAAACTTGGAATTAACGGAGTCAAAACCAAGTTTAGGGGAGGATTGTTGGGAATTATTGAAAATGACTAAGTGTCGTTTCTGCTGTTAGAGATGTTCGTTTCTGCTGATTATGTTCATGCTGGTCATGTTCTCATTTCTGCTGACAGATATAGAATCTGCTGATCTTATTTATAGACGTAATTATTGTATGTAGGAATTATAGTTATATTCTAGAGTTATCTCATGAAGATAGGCATGAGATATATTAGGAAGAGATTGATGTATATCTCTTATGCGTTTTTATGAGATATATTAGGAAGAAATTGATGTATATCTCTTACGCGTTTTTAGGAATCTTGTTTAGCAATTTAGGGTTTCTTCTCTATAAAATTAGAAAAACAATTTATTATCAATAGAAAGATCCATAGAGATTGCGTTGGTTCATATAGTGTCCTTCTTATTAATTGGTTTAGTTTCGCCTAAACATTTGCTAGAGTCTCTCACGTATATGCTTTAGATTACATAAGTACCACAAGGCTAGAAATCTAACAGTACCAGATCCTATCAAAATGGGCCAATCTTTTCTTTCTTTTTCGTGGGCTTCTACCTGGGCCTCTCCATTATTGCTATCTGATGGGCCAAGGCAAAAGGAGTTAGGCCTGCTCTTGATGTGGGCTGAGTTAATTACTTATATAAATATGGGTCGGTCCGACCCATATAAATGGTGTCGGGCCAGCCCAATAAAAGATTGAAGGCACCGTTAGACTCAAAATCTCGTGCTCTTTCTAGTCTCATGCTCAATTTTATCCATTTTGGCTTGATTTTTGTCCTTTAGTGAATATTCGTCACCTGCACAACATAAATAGCAAAACACACATATATTTGGCATTTTATGTCCGTTTTTGGACATTTAGGCTCGTTTTTATAGGTAAAAGGTATGTGTAATTAAGCACATACCAAAATCTCCCATACTAAACTATTGCGTGTCCCCACGCAATGATATAAATATCCGCTTAGAAAACCAAAAATTTCCATGCCCTTAAACTAATAACCTCACAAAGTAGATAAGTGTTCATTAAAGAGAATTAAGAAATCCTTAGTTTTGAAAACGCCCCGTTTTTACCATTTTATAAATCTACACTTCTTACCACTTATATTTTTGTATTTTTCCTTTTTCTTGAATGTTTGGACTTTTGTTAATCTTTTTATAACTTTAGGGTCATAACCAATAAGCCGCCTAATAAATAATCTATTGTTTCAGGATAAATCATCGTCCCCGACTTTTCACTGCTACAAACCAGCTTAAAACGAAATCACCGTAAATAACAGTTAAGAAGCTAACACACACAAATTTTGCAACTTGTTGAACTTTTCACTCCCGACAATTATTATATCTTATGTGAATGTGCTATTTGAATTTCCAACCAAGGATCCACGATATGCAAATTCTATGTTTATACGTTCCACCCAAAGAAGAATAATGATTTTGAAGGCGAGATCATCCCATGTAGCCGACTTTCGTCTCGTCACATCCCAACCTTGCGCTAAAGTGACCAGGCTTTTTTGTTAACCCCACCGAAGACTAGATATCGGGACTCATGGACCCTTAGGTTCAAAAACACTTAGGTTTCTCGGTATACATATCTTATTTAAAACGTTAAAATGAAATATCAAAGTTCAAATGCATATTTAAATTTAACAAAAAAGAGATCTTACATTTAAGTAATTCCACTTAACATTAAAACATAACCATGATGTCAAATAGTAACCCTCGACCTTAGAAGGCTGCAACATCTGTTAGAGCCGGGCAAGATGCAGCAAACTTTTATCAGTCTCGGATTATTATTCTCACTATGGGCTTTCTTTAGAAGGCTGCAACATCGGTTGAGCCGGCAAGATGCAACAAACTTTTATCAGTCCACAGTTTATAATTATATTTTTTTTCATTTTTCATCATTTTTCAATTTTATTTCTTTTTATATATTTTAACTTTAATGTCACTATATAGCGAAGATTTCTTTTTGAAAATTAATAGTAAATTTGAACATAAGACTAATTTATAGCTTCAACTACAAAAAAAATTGTAGATTTAAGTTAAATTTCCAAAAAACGTATATTAGTCCGTTAGGAACTTATGGGAGAAAAAACACAATTACAATACTGAGTTCCCTCCTTACGATTTCAAATAATCCATGTTTATGCATCAACTCATACTTAAGCTCTATCATTTTCGTTTCTTATCGCGATTTTCTGCTGAACGCCTAGTCTAAAAGTTAAGACAACTTATGAGCTCAACACGCTCGATCGAGTCAAAATTTATTCTTATTCTACCCAGCAGGAAAGTCAAAATTATGACAAAACACTTATTTTATTTTTTGAAATTTTTTAATTTTTTATTTTTTTGGAATTTTGGTGGTAAAAACGGGATTTTAGCGCGAAAATAAGCAGCTGCAAGTACAATCAAATCGATGATCTCCCCTCATACTATGAACTAAACAATACCCAAAGTTATAACAGAGGTTACTACCGTCAAAACCTAAGTCTTTTAATAAGAAAGTCTTAAAGATAATCGTGATAGTCCGAATACGATTTGGATATAGGAAACCAAAATGAAGGCTAAGGATATGAAGCTCGAGTGAACCCGAAGGACAAAAACCGCAGAGCACAAGATGCTTCAAAGATTCTGGGGCAATCCTGGACATAACAACACAAAACACAAAACACAGAGAAACGGAACAGGCAAGCCCTCCTCACAACACAAAACCACTTAATCAATACTACTAAAATCATTTAATTAGGGATAAAGCATGGTTGCCACCCACGAAGCGCTTGTTTAAGGTCACTTAGCTTGACCCGATCCCCCATACTTGAGCTTTGTCAAGGGGGATAAAAATGGGGATGACGAACACCCAAATTAGGAGTGTTGTCTCCATGAATCAACATCGGGCTTTTATGATGAAACAACTTGGAAGCTTTGAAACCCCGATGTGATAAAGAAAAAGGAGATTTCTCCTTCGAAGCAAGAACACCGTGATTGAAAACATGTCTATCATTTTTTGTAATGAAAATGGAATGAAAGTATCAATCACGGGGGAAATGAGTAGCAAGAAATCTCGTAGATTCGACTTCAATGCATATCCCCAGATCGTAAATCTTGTTTCTATCTCCGGAAGGAGAAGAAACATCAAGATCGGATCCGAGATCATTATGAGAAGGAATGAAGTCAAAATCCATATGAAGGGTGGGATGGGTGGGCAAAATATTAGGCACATCCACGAGGATGTCTTCCACCCCATCATTGGTTAAATCTCCCAAATCGGGATAATCAACATGGAATGATTCAAACTCAGGAAGGGAAGTAGAATTATCGTCATCTTCGGAGTCAAAATCATCACTCTCAATACCCGGTGGTATCGAGTCATCCGGACCGGGAAATATATCGATCTCTTCCCTAAGAGAGTCACTATCCTCAACGGGGATAGTAAATGTGGGAAAAGACTCGATGATCGTATCAGAATTAGCTTGAAAAGCTTCCGGTGGTCGGGGAGTTGAATTGTCGTATAGCAACCTCTCCACAAGACGAATGTCTCCCTCCGGATTAGAATCCCCTCTAAGCTGACGAGCTCAGAATCGGGAGGTGATGCCTCAACAAAATCAATGTCGTCAATAGAGAAAGAATCGTCATTAATCGAAGTAGAATCATCGTTAGAATCGGAGAAATCCTCAAATTGATCTTTTGAAATGTTAAGAGGCGGAGAATTATCACGAAAAGGCACATCACACATTTTGTCAGGAATACCCTCTGACTCACTTGGGATTTGGACAATGTTCTCGACACTAGACTTTATTACTTTGTCCGAATCCGTTGCCAAAATAGTGTCAAGATGCTCGTCCCCCATACTAAGAGAGTTATCGGGCTCCTCGGTTGATAAAACGGGTGTGATTACAATGGTATAGTCCTCGTCATCATCATCATCATCACAGTAGATGGTAGGACGATTCCAACTCGGAGTATTTATGTACTCTGCCAACTCCTCGTGAATATTTTGCACATCATCATGAAGTTTAGGAAATAACACTAGAATACCCTTCGGTTGATATTGCTTGTCTTCAAAAGCATGCTCAATTTCATAAATTGTCTCCCATGCTAGTGATACAACCTTTGGCGTTTCATAAAAAGAAAATCGATTAAACTTTCTTAAGAAAGTTTGCACATAGTTAATTAGGTTTCTTTTATCTTGCAAAAATTCTAAACTTGTTTCTTCTTGAGGAGGTTGATGAACGATGGAATACTGCATGGATTGAGTATTAATGTTAGCCACCCGTTCCTCTGCTAGCAATTCAACACAAGTTTTCTCACGAATCGGTTGATGAATGACTGGAAATTGTGGGGGTTCAAATTGGTCAAAACCGGAATAATTAGAATCATAACACGGATTAGGTTCGTAATAATTCATCGGTTGACATTGAAAAGTCTCGTGAGGACCCCCATAATCTTCACAACAAGGATATTGTTGTGGAAAACTCGGTGAAGTTTGTGGAAAATAATCAAAGTTTTGATTGAAACACGAGTCCTGATTGTAGACAAACGGGACTTGAGGTGGACAATCGTAACCGTAGTGAGAATCGTTCCCACATAACTCACAAGAGTATGGTACGTATTGGGGTTGTGGAGGTGGGTTAAAAACGTTAGGAGAATCATTGACAAAATTAGGAGTGGAATCATAAGTGAATGAATTTCCATCTCCAGAATAGCATGTCGGATCAAAACTTGGCAAAGTTTATGGGAGCTCATCAATGATTTGATTGTTGCATGGTTTTGGATTAGAGATAATCGAAACTTTCGGAGGACAATTATAACCAATATGAGCACCTTTCCCACAAGACTTACAAGTGCATCGTTGACAAAAGATTCCATCTAACGAATCACCACACTCGTAACAACAATTGTGGTCAATTTATGGAGGATTTTGCGAGGAATTTTCACCGGGGTCCTGTTTGACAACGAATGGCTCTTGAGGAGCATTAACAACGTTGGTATTGTCATCGGATGACTCGTAAGTGTTTAGAAGGTCTTGGTAAATTCCATTTTCATGACAAATTGTAAACCAAACTTCCTTTAATTTCTTTTGCCATAGAGCACATCCTTGACAATTTGGACCTTCAACCGGGTTTCCACACTTCACACAATCCTGAGGGGGTTGCTGAGATGAGTCGGGTGTACAACAATATCCTTTATTATACAACGATCCACAAGACGAACATTCTTTAATCGTGAAGAGGGGATTCAAACGATGATCGAATGACGCCATAAGAATTAAACAATATAGAGGGATAAGAAGAAAGAATTAAACGGATAAGAAGATAAAGAAGAATATTTTTAGCTTTTTCAAATAATACATAAAAAGAAATTAAAATAAGAAAGAAAATATTTTTGATTCACCGAATAATCAACAAACTTAGGGTAACTCCTTAAGTGAAATTCACAAAAGAGGTGCGCCTTTTTCGTAAGTGACACAAGACGGTTACTTTTCGATTTTTTAATTTTTACGGTATTTTAGATTATTTAATATATATAAAAAAATTGAGAAAATAAAAATATTTTTGTATTTTTTTTATTTATTTATTTATTATTATTATTTTTTAATAGAAGAAAATATTCACAAATAGAAAGCGATAACTTCACAAGGAAGGATCTTCAAAACACTAATCTTCGAACGAAATACGATAATCGTACACACTTCCCCGGCAGCGGCGCCAAAAATTGATTGCTAGTAAATCTATACATGTAATTATAAAATATAATATGAAAGAAAATTCCCAAACTACCCTTGAGGACAAAGGTAGAAAGGAAAGTCTTCTCAAATATATATATTATACGTATATTAACCGGGAAGTATGATTTCCGGGTCGTTATTCCCCAATGAAGCGTGAATGGAAATTCGGTTACATTCGTGATCGCGTGTTTTGAATGGTTTAAAATAATTTCGATTTGGGTTCCTAAATCCTACTTGACATATTGATAAAGTAAATAAAAGCATAAAAACGAGCAAAGCAACATAAACAATTAAACATATAAAACATTAAACAAAACGAGATGAATAAGCAAGCATAATAAATTCACTTTTAAACATGCAAACTTCTAAAAGTAAATCCTACATTAAAAGAAATTATATATTATATATTTATTATTTATTTATTTAAAATTTTTATGAAAAACTTTCAAAAGCAAAAATGCTTATTAGCTTAAAACTAAACTTTTTTTGTGAAAGCAGTCCTTAAAATAAGCACCTATAAGCTGTTGAACAACTTATTTTCTCTAGCAGCTAAACTTGGATTTTTTTTGCTACACTACTTGTTGTTTTGAACTAGGAATGGAAAGTTAAGCTTCAAATAAGTAAAGCTAAGAATAATAAGCTACAGCTAACTTGGCCTAATTCTAATAAGCAACTTTAATTCTAAGATTAACTTATAAATAAGCTGGAAACCAGTTTAAGCTAACAAAAGTCCTAACTATTAAGAGCTCAAAATGACAGATATGAGTTAATGCATTCTGATGTAATTGACCATTATAGACAATATACAGCTAAAACTTTAACTATCATTGAACAAGTTAAACATAGTTTAAAACTTCGAAGCTTGAAATCAAACCTTGACAAAATTTGAACCAGAAACTTAACAGTGTTAACTTTGACTTATTTAGAAGGGATGTAAATTGGATCAAAAGACTTCATAATGCAAGAACAGTTTTAACTTTGACCAATGGCACTTATGCCAAACACTCCATTAAGCA
>BQNB010049956.1:26462-41766 GCA_026074375.1 Tanacetum coccineum
TTATCCTCAAAGGGTTGTATTATATCGATATTGTTATCATTATTGTCTTTTTCTGATTTCAAATCATCGGAACAAATAATGTTGAAGGGGAATAAATCATTAAAGTATAAAACATTTTGTTCCTCCTTGTCATATTTAGACAATGATATTTTGTCGTTTAAATTGAATTCATCGATACGTTGGGGGTTTAAAATTGTTTTAGTAAATAAATATGATTTAAACTTTTGAGCATCATTGTAAACAATGGCTGGAAATTCATTTTCAAAATCGTGAAAGAAGTCTAAATCATCAAAACAACTGATTGTAGGCTCAGGTGATGGAATTGAAGGCATGACTTTTTCATAATCGTTTTCCGAATCCGTTTTCAAATCTTTGACAGAAATCATTTTATAAGAAAAAGAATTTGTGTCACAAATTATTGTATAATCCTCATCGTTGGATTCGTCAAATGATATTCTAAAGTCAATTTCATCGTTAATAGGAGTACTTACTTGAGATTTGCACGAAAGTGCATCTTGAGTCGCAAAGTCATCATTATTGACTATAGCTGGGAATTCAGTTTCCACAGAGCTAAGGTTATGAAGATCGTCTTTAACCCTGATCTTTCCATATGTATCTGTTTGCCAATTAAACACTTTCCCATGTTTACGAGCTTTTTCTTCCTCGAGTCTGATGTACTCTTTCATAGTAAGGTTTGGATCGTCCATCCTGAAACAATCTTTCTAGAAAAACTATTAAATAACAAATACGTCGCGTTCAGTGAACTGAATGCGTCGTATTACACAAACAGAATAAATAAACAAGCAGAATAATACGTTAAAAATTACACTAATCATAGCGGTTAGATCTAATCTAATGTTAAAAACCAAAATATCAAATAAAAATCAAGATTAATTTTCACTCCCTACAACGGCGCCAAAAACATGATGTGTCGTTATGTAGGTGTTATTTTTATGATTCAAGTTTTATGATTTATTTTATGCCAACTATAAGTAAAAACAACACTTTAACGGGCAGTGTACTCGGTCGGTAGTAGTTTTTAGTAGTTTCGTGGTAAGTAGTGTGATCGATTCACTAGAGCGAGGTTTAAATCTATCAATTTAATTAATATGCTTGTGTTGTCTAATCTATGTTAGTTCTATTCTATCATATCCTATGTTTAAACCTATGTCAGTTCTAAATCACTAATTCAATGGGAAAGGGGGGTTTTTTCAGCCTGAGAGATGGGCCACAGTTTTGGTAGTGACTATAATCCAATTTAAGACTACTGTTTCCCACGCAGCTCTAATTTAAAGAAGATGAAGACCGCGGTCGAAACCTTCTATAGAAAAAGATTGTATTAACCATTTATTAATCATGATAGATCGTTGGTTTGTTTATTAAGTGCAATGATTTCTTCTCTCGACGGTGGAATATCATTTTAAGACTTAGGGTTACTTCTTGCCTAAGAACCTTGACACTATTAATTCTATCTCAATTTAAAGCGCATTTCATAAAGCTTCCCTTATTTGCTTATATATATATTAGGGATCTAAATGCAATGGTGATCTTGTTAAAACCCTAGCTCACGAGAGTTACTCTTACGCTTAATGGCAATCTATACACTAGTAGTCACTTTCCCAACTATCCAATTGGAATCAGAAAGTTTTTGTTGGATTATCTAGGTCACCTGCTATTCAACACGATTAATAAACATCGGCAATGCCATTAACAGTTTAAGCGCGAGCGTTATCCTAGACACCGGACTTAGAAGGACATATATTTGTGTAATATTTATTCTAAATGTATGAATTACTATATGGAGAGCTATCCCGGACTTTAGATCCATTTGGTCTACTTAGCTAGATCCAGTTGAATGATAGGTCCATACAAAAGCGCATAAACAAGTATAAATTGATAAACATAAACAAGCATACAACGATAAATCAAGAAATCGATAATAAACAAATACCAAACATTCAGATCTTCATAATAATGGCTAATACCCAAAGGTATTAGCCTTCAAACGTCATAATAGATACAAGAGTAATTATTTAGCCAAGGTAAACTAACCGAGTTAACGAATGATACCAAAAACTAAACAATTACTAAAGTATATGAATTACACGATGTCTCCTACGGAATGAATTGTGTTGCTCGACCTTTTCTACTCTTTTTCCCTTCTGAAAATCGACTTTTGTGGTTTAGGTATCGAGAATATGATTTAGCACACTTAAAACTCATGTTTATAATGTCTAGAAGTCGGTTCAATACAGCGTATCCAAGGGGTTAGATACGGCGTATTGGGGATTTCTTGGAGTATGGACCATGTTTGATATCTTCCAGAATATTATATTATATCCATATCTTGAATACGGCGTATAGAGTCTTCTGGATACGGCGTATTGATCTTCTTTCCTTTTGTGGTCTTTGGTGAGTGCAGGCATGGATACGCAGTATCTTCTTGATGGATACGGCGTATTGGTCTTCAAAACAGTAATCTTCAAAATATCTTCATTTAAGCTCCATAATGCGCGCCTTTTGCTATCTTTCACTAATTACTCCATAATTACTGCAATTATCAAATATAAACGATTAAGTAACAATTCTTTGCAATAATTATACAAAATGGGTTAATACTGTGGGACAAATGATGCTATAAAATAGACGTTATTTGATGTCATCGCTAATTTGAGATCATGGGTAGTATAGTTTTCTTTGCAATAACTTTTTCTCTTTGCATTAACACTGCTCCCAGACCTTGATGAGATGCATCACAGTAAACAACAAAATCGTCGTTTCCTTTTGGTAATGCAAAGATTGGAGCTTCACAAAGATTTTGTTTAAATAGTTGAAAAGCTGATTCTTAATCTTCGCCCCAGATATACTTCTAATTTTTCTGGGTTAATTCAGTCAAAGACTTTGCAATCTTCAAGAAATCTTTAATGAATCTCTGATAATAGCCAGCAAGTCCTAAGAATTAACGTATTTCTGTGGGTGTAGTAGGAGATGCCTAATTCTTAACTGCTTCAATCTTTGCGGGGTCAACATGAAGTCCTTGACTATCAATTAAGTGTCCGAGAAATTGCACGGTACGAATCCAGAATTTACATTTGGAGAACTTGGCATATAATTTCTCCTTCTTGAGTAATTCTAGGATTATTCTCAAATGATTTGCGTGCTCTTCTTTGTTACGAGAGTAGATAAGAATATCATCGATGAACACTATCATAAATTTATCCAAGTATAGTTTACACACACGATTCATGAGATCCATGAATACAGCAGGCGCGTTAGTTAAACCAAATAGCATCACTTGGAATTTGTAGTGTCCATATCTTGTTCTGAAAGCAGTCTTAGGAATATCTTCATCCCTGACTCTCAGTTGATGATAGCCTGATCTTAAGTTAATCTTCGAGTAGACACTCGAACCTTAAAGTTGGTCAAATAAGTCATCAATCTTGGGTAATGGGTAACGATTCTTTATGGTAAGTTTATTCAACTCTCGGTAATCGATACACATTCTGAAAGATCCTCTTTCTTTTTGAAGTCGGATAAAACCTCGGTCTGCTAATTCTTGAAGTTGGTTAGATAGTTCCTGCATTTTTGAAGGAGCCAATCTGTAAGGTTTTCGAGCTACCGGTGCCGCTCCTGGAATTAAGTCGATTTGGAATTCTACTTAACGAACTGGGGTTAAGCCAGGTAGATCTTCAGGAAACACTTCCGGAAAATCTCTGACTACTGGTATGTCTTCCAGTCATTTTTTGTCTGACTTCTTTTCCATTACTTAAACTATGAAAACTTGACATCCCCTGGATATATACCTTTTGGTTTTTATTCAGGATATGAGATTTAGTCGGGTTTTACTTTGATCACCCCGGATGATCAAAGTTTTACCGTCAATTAGGATGTGGATGACTTTCTTGTCACAGATGATTCTAGCATGATGCTTGGATAACCAATCCATACCAATGACAACGTTGAAGCTATCGAGTTTAATTGGCATAAGATCAATTTCAAAAGGTTGGTTTAACAAAGTCAGAGTTGCATCCTGAATAACGGTGTTTGTGCTTACTAGGTTTCCGTCAGCCATTTCGATATTGTAAAAGGTATCTATTGTAATGGGTGGAATATTTAGCATAGAGGCAAGAGATATGGATACGAAGATTTTATCAGCTCTAGAATCAAATAATGCTCTAGCTAGATGTTGGTTTAGAAGGAACATACCCGTGACTACGTTCGAGTCTTGGTGAGCATTCCTATCCCTTAGCATGTAGGTTCTTCCCTGGCCATTGTTGGTGGTGGTCCTTTGGCACTAATTTGCATAATCTCCTTTTCCTCCACAAGTATGACAAATTACTGATACTAGTTGCTGATTGCTTCTAGTAGCTGGTCCTTTGTTTTTGCAGTTTTTTGTCAAATAACCCACCTTGTTGCAAATATTACACATGATAGTGCAAGGTCCTGTATTATGCAGAGTGCATTTCTTACACAAGGGATGGTTTCTAATATACCCATTGTTTTCAGTTGGGGTGGCAGCATATGCCCTGAAGGTTTCTTGTCTTTTGTTTTGTTGTTGTTGGTGATTATTGTAGCGATTGTTGGTGTTGGTGTTACAGTAGTTGTTGTTGTTGAAAGTTCTTCTGTCGTCAAACTTTTGTTTGTGATCACTTGACACTTGTATCGAAGTGTGCTTCGTTACCTGATCCATTAGCCTTTGGGCTATGTTAATGGCTTCCTCTAGAGTTTGAGGTTTAGAGGCGGTAACATTCCTTTCAATACTTTGAGGTAATCCCCCGATGAAAGCTTCCATCATTTTCTCAGAATCTGGCAGCATAGTGGGACATAAGGTTGCCAATTCTTAGAATCTTCTCACATATGTCTTGAGATCATTTCCCTTCACAGTCAGATGGTAAAATTCATATACCATTTTCTGGACCTCAGGTCGGGGATAGTACTTCTTTATCAAAAGCTTCTTGAATTCAATCCAAGTAATCTTGTAAGCTTCTTCTATCCCAATGGGTTGGGCAAAAGAATTCCACCAAGATAGAGCTTCTTCAGTCAAAGTACCAGTAGCAAACTTCACCTTACAGTCTTTAGTACAGTTTCTATGGCAAAATACTGATTCAATTCGCTCAAACCAGCGGATGAGACCAATAGCGCCTTCTGTACCTTTGAAGTTGATAGGTTGGCAACTCATGAACTCTTTATAGCTACATTGTCTTGCTACAGGAGCTTCTCTTGGTCTAGTGGTATTATCAGTATTTGCCATGTTAGCGGCTTGTGCTTCTAGAGCTGCAGAAACACTGTCAGCAACTAGTTTCTTTATGGCAGCCTGAGTCATGGTTGGTGCTTCAGATGTTGATGTCATTTTAGGAGGCATTCTACCAACATAAGACAACACGTAATAAGAATAATATCACAAGTCTTAAAATGAAATGCTTTTTTAACTTTAAGCATTTTTAACAATAATGATATTGAAATCATAGATAATTCATATCAAATAAGTATCTATGAGTTATTTAGAAGTCATGGTATGATTTATAATGATGACGGAGATGATGATGCAAGAGAGATAAGTCGGTATTATGAAACAACAAGGTATAACAGGATTGCCATTGTATTATATCATGAACAACTTGCCTTCGTACTGTACATAGTCAAGATTTGACAAGTGTTGTTATTTATACCACACATACCGTGGCTAGGTTAAAAGCTATAACTAGTATCTAATCTAGTAGTTCGATGGTCCTTCCTGGCTGTTTTTGAGTTTACAGATTGCTTCTAGAAGACTTTCCTTATCTGCCTGATGACGAACCTGGATCTCTTCGATAATTTATTCTAGATTAGCAATCCTGAAGCGAGCCAGAGCAATCTTGTTGTTATTTCCCATTTGCTTCTTTCGAAGTTTAGTAATTTGAGTACGAGCCTCTTGGAGTTCAGTTTCCAGATTGTCGAAATCTTGTTGTATAATCACACAACCTTTTCCAAGACCTTCCATTTTATCTTCTATGTGTTCAATGTGGTCGAGAGGGAGTTCATCTAGGTGATTCAGAATTTCCTCAATTTGCTCCTCGTGACGTTCCACACTTGTCTTACGAGAGCTTTCTTACGTATCAAATTCTTGAGGTAGGGCAGAAGTAGAGGAAGATGATCGGTTATGTTTCTTAGGTGACAATAATCCCTCAGGAAGAAAGAATTCTTGAGGATTAAACATTGGAGATGGAGGCATAATAGTTGGTGGTAGAATAGGGGATTCTTGAGCATAATATGCTTGCATGACTTTCATGAAGGGGTCATTATGAAAAAGTAAAAGAGTTGGTGAAGCTATTAGAACTACGCCAAATGAGTTATTCGAAGAGCTAGAATAAGTTTTTCCCGGTGAAGTTGGGACATAGTCCGGAGAACTGGAATAATGCTGAGAGTTAGAGGAAAAAGTATCCTCAATTACCGGGAAGTAGGGTTGATTGGAGAGACTTCACTCTGTTAGCTACCAGCGGTAAATACATAAGTTATTTATATTAAAAGAATAATAGTTAAGTATCTATTTACTTACTATTGGGGAAAATGTTGTGGCTTCGGAGGACTTTCTTGGACTAGAACAAAGAAAAGTAGTTATAGTTATGGTTTCAACCTTGTTCTTATATCGTTGGCTCTTGGATACCAATCTATCAACCCCCATTTTTACAAGTATAGCAGCGGATGCTAAATCGGGTATTAATTTCATAGTACCAACAGTCATAATCATAGAAAACGAATAATAAAGAGGCGTTTTTTGGATAATCATTTAGTTATCATTTTTATATCATCAGAGTTTTTACTCAAAGAGACATTGGTACCCAAAATCTAAAAACCTAAAGTTTGGTATGATAAACAATTTAGCCATCTTCATGTCCGTGCCTCTCCGTGCCTTATGTTGCTCATAGTAATAAACATGCTATAAAGGTCAAATTCTTATGGGTTGTGGGTTTGGAGAGGTGTAGTGTGAACTGGTTGTGACCTGCCGAGGTATAATCATGGTGGTGGGTGGGGGGGGGTTGTGGGATTCGGGTGGGAAGGGGGGGATGGGGGTTGGGGTTTTTGTGCAATTATATTAGGTAGTGGAATTATTGGGGGATTTACGGGTGGGTTGTTGGCGGGGTGTGGGGTTGGCGGGGGGGATTGTAGGTGTAGGGGGTCATTTTGGGGGGTTGTTCTTTGGGTGTTCATAGGTTTGGTGGTTGGTGGTTGGTTTTGGTGATGAAATCGTGAAGGGGTTGGGATGTTGGGGGTGGGAGTGCTGAGTGGCGGTCGGGTGGGGGGTCAAAGGTCTTGTTCGTACGTTTTGTTGTGATTATTCTGGTGAGTAATCGTTTGGGTGGTGAGGGTTTGGTTAGTGGGTTGGGAGGTGGGTGTAGGGGGAGCTTTTGACGCGTCCTTGTGGTTGGGGTGCGGGGGTGGTTCACAAAGGACGGGGGGCTGGGATTTGGGGGTATGGGGTAAGTGGGTTTTTATGGGTATTGTTGTTGAATGGGTTAGGGTGGGGTAGCAGGGGGTTGAGGGTGGGATGCTTGGTGAGGGGTGGGGGGTGGGTTGTGTTGGGTACGTGTTATAGAAGGGGTCAATTTGGGGGCTGGGGATGGGGTGGACCGGAGGGAGAGGGGAAAGGGGGGTGGGATGGTTGCATCTGTGTGGGTTGGAGGTGTGAGACTGGTTTTGGGTTTTTTGAGGCTTTTTTTTATTCTTATGTTAATTTGTCTGTTCTTTATTGAAGTGTGGGTTTGTTTTCTTGTATTTGGTTTTGTGCTTCTTCGGACTGTGGTTTGTTTTATCTATGTGTTGGGTTTGTGGTAGGTGTGAAGTTCGTATGTGGTGGGGGGTGTATTCGGGGGTTAGGGGTGTGGGGTTGAGGAGCAGGGCGCTAGGGGGGTATTGAATGAGGGTGATATGGCGTTGGACGCTCAATATTGTTTGTTGTTGTCTGTGGTTGTTCGGTTTTTACTTTTTTTGTTGAATCTTTCATTTTGTTTTTTTATTGTTTTGTCTTTTTCTTGATCTAAGCTTATTTACAATATCACCTTCTTCTATTTTTTTTGATTCTTTGTTATCTCTATTTTTTTTGTTTTTTGTCTTTTTTTGTTACTTTTTAAACAGTTTGAATACAAGTCATCATAGATAGTGGGTTACGTTGTTATACACCCATAAGTGTAATAATTACAATGAGTATAATTATTATGGAAAACAGTATTAGTGCCCTAAGCTCATGACACCGAAGCCTTAGGACCATAAATAATTGCCCCATCGGGTGTCTTTGCCAAACACTCGCATAGTTATTCAAATGATGTGCTATTGGTTACCGAAAGTATAGGTACACCAACGGGGAGTCCAGTCCCAAATAGATCTATTCACAGCATTCACGCTTACCCCGACGAGTAATTAACGGTTCATGATAATAGGGTCTTAATGGCAAAAGTAGGGACTTAGGCAATAATGCATCAGAATAGCATACAGTTGAAGATACTTGCATTCATGGTTTAAGCATGTATCCCCCTCACGGGTTTATGAAATATTCAAAAGATTTAAAAGTGAGGCTATGAACTCACCTTAACAGGGAAAATCTGATTGATGGCAAAAGTATATCAGGTGAAAGTAACGGCTTCGTCACGCAACCTGGTGTAATATGTCAAGTCTTAGTGTGATGGTTTATGTTTCAAAAACTTTACAGAGTTTAACGTATTACTTTGATTTGTTAATTTATGGAGATATTGTATCACTGTTCGGGCTATCATAATTCAGAGGCCACGCAGTATCGTTTGAGGAGCTAGGGCACTTTAAATCATAAACCCAGCAAACTCGTCAAGACGAATACCCATATGGAATCCCTCACATGAAATTCCCTAGTATCGTGATATGAGAGGATTATAAGTTTCTTCAAAAGCTAGTCGATGATAAGCTACGTTAATTATATAATGTAATTGATTTATAATGCGTCGATCGATAATTAATAACGACAAATGTGTTGGGTTTTTAACAAAATTGAGTCTTATAATATTAATAAATATTTTTATAATTTGTATAAAAATATTATATTTTATATTTTTAAGAATACAAAAATGGTAATATATACCTTTGGTTTATGAATTTTTACAAGTTTAGTCCTTTATATATAAAGTATATATAACTTAAACCTTTAACTTTAAAACTTGGCAAAACAACCCCTCATAGTTATAACTTTGTAATAATAACATTTTCAGCCCCTTTAGTTTTAAATTTCAAAAAGTTACGATATATACCCCTATGCATGGAAACTTTTGCAAAACAAGTCCAAAAAGCCATGCAAGGTTATTTTAAGACTCCAAATGATATTTTCAGGTTATAGCTTATTAGAATAAGCTAAAATAAGATGTTCTAACATAACAGAAGTTTAGAAAAAGGATTCGTTAGCTAGAAAATCAAAACGGGTCATTTTTAGGGTTTTAATAAAAAACACATGGGTTTGAGGATTCAAAGCTTCAAACAAGAGTTCATATATGATATTAAGAGTATTATGAACATTATAATACAGATTATAAGCTTATTGAACAATAACTAAGCTTACTTGAGCTAGAAATGGGTCAAAATGAGGTTTTCGGATTCGTACGCCTGGTAATGACTTCAAGGACTCCTTTTTCTTGATTCTTGGCTTCTATTCTGAGCTTAGGGACTTCACTTGATCCTTCTTGGTCTGAGTTAAGACTCCATTGTTGTATTTGATGAAATTTGAGGTGTGATGAATGGTTGTGCATGTTTTGGCTATTTATAGGGCTTGGAAAGCCTTAGTGCCCAAGTTTTGTGTTTGATTAGTGTCAAGGCTAGCTGAGGTGATTCATGGAAGCTAGCATGATGAGTAATGAGAGCTAGAAGGGTAGCTAAGAAGTGGATGGTGGTTGTGGTGATTTCGGTTCAGATGTTCAAGGAGGTGACTAGTGGTGATGGAGGTGCTTGTAAGGTGCTTGGTTGGTTGCTTGGTGATGTCATAGAGGTGCTTGAGGTGCTTGGTTACTAGCTTGGGTGTAAAATGGGTCAAATTGGAAAGAAAATGGTGTCGGGTTTGGTTTTGGTTCGGGTTAGGGTTTTAGGTTTTTAATTTGTGTTATGGTTAGGGTTTAAGATAGTTTAAGGTTTAGGATTAGTGTTAGGATTAAGGTTTAGGGCTTAGTTTTAAGTTTTAGGGTTTAGTTTTATGTTTAAAGTGAAATTAGGGTTTTAGGGTTTCATTTAGGGTTTAGGGTTTTAAAATATGGATTAGGGTTAATATTAGGGATAGATAAGGGTTTAGGAGTTATGTATTAAGTGCTTGTACCTTGTGCTAAAGTGGTGTAAAGTTTAAACATAGTTTAGGAGCTTAAATAACCTAATTAGGTTTTTAGGCATGATTAGCTTGTACATTAGGCTTTAGAAAGTTGTAACTTGATTTAGGAGGGAAAAGATATTCAAATGTTATATATTGATACTTTTACACATGCTTTAAAGGCTTGTACATTCATTTTATATGTATACATTACATATAATTAGGGTTTTGATGTAAACGTTAACGTTTAATGATTGTTTTGATATAACGATTTGAAAAGTACGTTAAATAGATAATGTACTTGGTAAAACTGATATTAAGATATTGACTTGACATATTAGGAGGTTTACATGATGTAAAGGTTGTGTGATCTCGTTTACTTTAGAGATGCAAGTCACTTTGCCTAATGAGATAAAGCAAAAAAATTCCCTGTAAAAAGGTGGTATATATAATAGTGCATCTATATTAATAGATGGATGATACATTGCATCTAATTTGATAGATGGATAATACAGTACATCTAATTTAATAGATGGATATTACATTGATGAGAATTGCGGGTTGTTATATACTACTACTACAACGATTATGTACGTTTCCTAGGGAGTTGTAAACCTTTGTGTTAAAATATTTACGACAACCGCACACCAATGTGCATATATATTCTTCGAAGGTATGCAATGGTAGTATTGCAGCCGAGTGTAAGGGCTTTTTGGGAAGGAAAAATGATGAGTGCTTTGTGATACAGAAGTTCATAGGTGTCTTCTATGATTTTGAAGACGTGATGTATTTTTTTAATCTCTAAAAAGTTATTGTCAGTTCTAGAATTGGTTCCGAAAAATAAAGTACATATATATTTTATATATATATTTATATTAAATTTATCATATTTATATATATAAATATATTTATATATATACATACATATATATATACACTAGTAACATAACCCGCCTGACGGACGTGTTCGGTTCATAGATCTTTTTGTGAGACAATGTTTGTCGTTCTATTTTAATGGTTGTCGTATTTGTGTAAACATAGAATCTTCATTCATCTTTTTTGTTTGATTCTTGACAGTGTGACATATAGCTGTCCGTGTGAGAATACCATCTTTGTTAAAAGCAAACCAACTATGATAGGAGTCTGGCCTTGGCTCTTAGTAATTGTTATTGTCAATTTTAACACTTGAGTTACTGTTCGTGTAGTTAAAAGAAAAATCCCTAACTATTTAACAAACACGTCAACCATTACGCCCGAATCCAATTTATATTTGATTGCAAGATAGTGTTCAAAGTTCCCAACCTGTTAAAATAAAAGTCAAGTAAATTATACAAAACCATTTTAAAGAGACATACCTATGGTTGCTCGCACAAAAACATTCAATGGAAGAGGGTTAACATGTAAAGGACTGCAATGAAACCAACATATAGTATCCAATATATCTTACTGAAGTGCGGTCAGTTTTATTAATTGCGAGATTATGACCACGAACCTGTGAGAAGATTGCCGAAGTTGATGCTCTATGCACAAACATTTTGTAGCCTACCTTATGTTAAACATTAAAATTAAACCTAAAACTAAAACTCATATTATTAGCTTGAAGTTATTAAGTTAAAAAGTAACACATATATACTACAAATCATTTATTAGCTGATCAAAGAGGTTGTAGACAACTTGCAAAACTAGAACACAGACATAAGTTTTGAAGAGACACACCTGTGGTTGCTCGTACAAAAAAATTCAATAGAAGATGAACAACATGCAAAGGGATGCAATGAAACCAACATATGCATAGCATGCATCCAACATGCAAAATTATTATAAGTTCTAAAGAGACATAATTTACCTCACAATATCTGTTGAGCCCGCATCATTGGATGCACCATATCAACACAATAGTTATTTTTACCTCAAACTTACGGATTGATTGCGTGAACCCAATTGAAAACATGGTTTTTATTGTAAATCCATCACATTTTCCTCTCTTCATCCTCTTCTCCAAAGTTGACGTTATAAACAACTATACTTCTATCTTTAAACTTCATTCTAATCAATTCTAGATCTTCCTTATCATCTTTTACAGGACTGGAAAAGAAGAAACACACACAATACATTTAAAAGGAACAAAGAAAAAATTGCAAGATGTGCTGATAACGCTCCAATTATACATAAATTATCCCTCGAAAACACACTAAATATATACGTTAACGCATGAAATAATACAAAGTTTGCCTGTTTGTTATGTAATATTCTTTTCAGGACCGATAGTGAAGAAAAAGACTAACGATGCAAAGAAATCCAGTTAAATGCACTAATGGTCGTTACAAGAAAGATCTAGAAGAAAAATTAAAGAAGAGTTAATAATTAAAGCCAAAGTGCGGGGCACAATGTATTTTGTGCGGCGTACTTATAAACGAATTGAATGCCATTTATTTAATCACCAAGTACGGCGCATAATTTCTTGTGTGCGGCGCACTTTTCCGTCAGTTACTCTAAAATCATAAATGACTACAATGACTGTGCAACTCTTCACTCCCCCTAATTTAGCAACTGAAGACCCATCCTCAGCTATAAATAGAGCACGAATCATGGAGAAAAATCATTCCATTCTCATCTTTCAATCATCATTCATCAAATCTAGTAGTCTTAGTAGTTCTAAGGAGGTTATAAAGATTAACTACCACCTACATCACTTTCCGGGTAGAGTAGGAAGAAAAGTTCCAGGAAGTTGAAGTTGCTAGTGTTACTATAGTCAATTGTTGTCTTGTTCTTGAAAGGCATTGTAAGATTTAGAACCTCTACTCTTGAAATTTGGTAAAAACATGTTTCTATCTTTTGATGATATGAATGTTGGATTCACCATGATTGTTATATGCGTTGTTATTATGATTGTTGAGTGCATTACATGTTTGTTAACGAACTACCACTGATTATTATGGATCAAACTTGACTTTTGAATAAACTTTTGATATGAATGATATAAGTTTGATGCTTTTGAACTTGGACTCTTTAATCTTCGTTTGATCACCATTTATCCCGAAAATAGGTCGAAAGACTCCGGTTAAGTGATTGATTTCCAAGTTGTTTGTCTATGACAACTAGACCTTAGCCTTGTGAGGATTGGCTAAGTAAACGAACATTAACCCAAGTACAAAAGGGTTTAAAGCTAAACCTCATGTCTAACGAACTTGGTTTAGCAAATTTATATTATTCATTATCAAACACGAATCGCACTTAAAGCATTTTTCATAATAAAAGATAAAGGCCGAAAGGGTTTTTCATTATGAACGATAGATAATCTTTCTAAGGGATTAAACATTCTTAAATTGATTATAATTTCATTCGTGAATCACTCAAGTTTATCCATAATATTTCTTGTTTCTTAAACAAACATGTCCTTTATTTCTTGAATCAAATTATTATCTTTAGATCCGTGACAGTCTATAAGATAAGTACCTTTTCGTAATATTATCGACTTATTCTTAGAATACCCAATCCCGTGGAACGACCTGGTCTTACCTAAAAAGATTATACTACATACGTGGGTTATACTTTTACCCGTGTGTTTCCTTATAATAAAATCGGTATTTTCAGTCATTATAAATTTAAAGCTTTTGAAACACATCAAAGTTTTTGGCGCCGTTGCCGAGGATTGATTCTATTCCTAAATTAGTGGTTATAATTTTACAAACTAAAATTTTCAAAATCGCCGTATAGTTTTCTACCAAACTGACCAAATTTTCTCAGAAAGCGCGCCACACAAAATATTTGTCTGCCGGTTTTCTTGCAAATACAAAAAGTACGCCGTACTTATACCAAGTACGCCGCACTTCTTGCCCCTTTTACAAAAACAAAATCAGTTTAAAGAGAGAAACACCAAAAACACCAAACCCTAAATCCAAAAATTGTAATTTGACCATTGTGGAAATGTGGAATTTATTCCTTGTGATCATAATCTTCGAATTCCTGTATTATATCGTATTATACATTAAAAAGAAAAAAATAAAAAAGAATTATTTTATGCATTGCCTGTTTGGATTTATCTATGTTTGTTTGCTAATTGCTAGTTATAGCTTATTGAATTTTGATTATATACTAAATAAAAATAAGACTTTAAAAAAAATTATTATAAAAACCATATGATGATTAATATGATTAAAAACATAATATTTGTCATATTAAATAAGTATTTAGGAAATATAAAAAATAATAAAAATAAAAACACTAAAAACGAAAATTATAAAAACTTTAAAACTTATAAAGTACGTCGCACTTCTTTTGAAGTGCGCCACACTTTCTCACCTGAAACCAAGCAGAATAATTGTTTTTTTATTTTTGGACAGAAGTTTCTTGCATTAAAAAATTCTATCTATCTATTAATAATATGTAAGTGTAAAAAGCTATTGTTATTTGTTTTAACTAACCCACTAATAGTTGGTTTAGTAATGTTTTATTCTATAAGAATTATGGACCCAAATTCAAGTCTCGAAAGGATTTGCTTAGGAGATGATGTGATCGTAATCTCGAGTGACAAAGCTGAAGGATCAGGAGATTGGGATTCTTCGGAGTATCAAGATACAGCTGTTAGCAAAGGAAAGAAAATCATGAACGCACTAAGTTTCTACAGGATGGAGACAGATGAGATTAGTGAGCGGTACATCACTCAATGTTTCATGAATGGTTTGAAGGCATTTGATGGAGAAATTAACTTAGCATTTGATGAGAACATGATATCGAATGAATTCGCAGTCAAGTTGTGTTTGGACTATGAGGTGAAAAAAGGAAAAAAGTTGGTTAAAAAAGAGCTTATTGTTGCTTTAAAAGGAGAGCTCTATTTTATGAAGTTCATCATAAACCCTGAAGAAGATGATTTTGTGCCTGGAGTCATTTTGGGAAGATCATTCCTGAGACTATCTCGAGGAATTGTTGATTTCGGTTGTGACATTTCACGTTTTCGAGGTCAATATTAACTCTCACCTTACTTATATTTTACTTTTATTAAAAGTTTGAATATTG